>JASVEL010004946.1:0-70237 GCA_032618575.1 Nicotiana noctiflora | reverse complement strand
GGTAGTTTTAAAACTTAAGGAATGTTGATTCTGTTAATCTTTACTTTAAAATTAGCAAACTCCAGGTTCTAATCCAACTGCAGTCCTAATGTGCTTTAATACTCCACTGGTCACACCCTTTGACCTTAACTAATAGCAACTATACCCAATTCAGTCTTAATTACACAAACAGTTCAAAAGAAAGGACCTATCGATTCACCAGTGATTTGTAATGTCCAATTCTGCCCTAAAAATGCTAATAAACCAGGCCTACGAGACTAATCGACCACATTGATTAGTCGATGACAAAATACATAATTGATAACAAATGAGCGACCTACAGTTTGATTCCATATGCTTTAAGCAGAGACACAGAACCAATCAAATGTGAATTGAATGCTTAACGATCTTAATCGAAACGAATAACTATTCTATAACAAGCACACTCGAACAAATAACAGAATACAAATCGACCAAATAAAAGGTCTTTGGAGATGAAGAACAAAACAGAAAACTAAAGAAGAAACAAAGGATAACAAATTCACCTCATTAACACACTAAAATATGAAGAAAGAAGAAAGAAATACCATTCGAGGAGCAAATCCGCACTTGAACGGACCTCGGACCCATCTTGGATTCAACTCGGACTTGGACTTTCGTTTTTGAGGCCAATGGACCTTAATTGAGATGTTTTCAACAAGGAAAACATCCCAATTAAGGTCTATTAGACCTCAATTAGGAAGAAATCGGCATCTAGGGTTCATGGTCGAGATTTGGGGCTTTTACAATCTTGGTAAGATTCGAGCTAAACCAAGGCCGGTGGGGGTATGAGGGAGGTCATGGGAGGGTTTGGGGTGAGTTTGGGGTGGTTTGGCGTGGGTTCGAGTTTGACTCGAATCTTCAAATGAAGATTCGAGGATTTCCGGAGTGATTCGAGGTAAATGAAGGATGGATTCGTAATGGGGAAGTCGAGGTGGTCCTACGGTGTTAATTTGGTTGGGATTGGCCTACCGGAACCGCCGTGAGGCGATTTCCGGCGGGCGGAGCACGGTGGTGGACGGCGAGGTTTAATTCGTCTCTAAGAGAGACGAGGAGGGTAAGGGGGGGTCCGGCTTGGGGGCTGGGTGAGCTTTTGGATTTATATACCAATGTGGGAAATAAATCCTGGCCGTTTGATCTGATGAGATCAACGGCCTGGATCATTTCATTTATCCAAACGATACCGTTTGGTCGTTTATTGGAGCCGGGTTGTCTGTGGGTTGATTGGGTCGGGTTGCATAACGGGTTGGGGGATGAAGCATTGGCCGTTGGATTCACTGAATCGAACGGCCCAGATCAGTGCTTCTTGAACGGGTAGACAGGGGAGATCGTGGCCCTAGGATCAATTCGAAATGAACGACCACGATCGAGGACGGGTTGGACTGGACCAGAGGTGATTCGCTTGGGCCTGGTTTTTGGACTAAGTTTTGGCCCAAATCTGATCTCCTTATTTCCTAAAACTATACTCCATGTTGCATTATATATACATATATCTATATATACATATATATATATATATATATATATATATATATAATCAAATCGACTTGTAGCACCTATAATTAATTTTTAGTAACTATTAACACAATCAACTACCAAATTGTACATTAAATGACAAGAACTACGAAAAAATACCCCCTTTTTTATGACTTTTCATTTTCGCAAAATAAAACTTAACTATTTCTAAGTACGGAACTAACCCTGCAAATATAAATGCGACATATTTGGTATATGTATTTTGATTGTTAACTTAAGCAAACATACACGGACCCACAAATGCAAGCGATAAGAAAAAGAACATGTGATCCCCAAACATTGCAAACAAACAAAAACTCTTTTATTTTTGATATTTTGGGAGTAATTCGTGTGAGGCAAAAATCACGTGCTCACACTCAGTATGGATAATCTTCTACTATGAGTAATGATTATCCATAACAGAGTATTGAAAGAATAAGCTTATTATACCCGGTATGAATAATCTTCTACCAGGGGTAATATTTATCCATAACCGGATACAGAAAGGATAAGCTTATTATACTCGGTATGGATAATCTTCTATCGAGAGTAATATTTATCCATAACCGGATACTGAAAGGATAAGCTTATTATACCCTGTAGGGATAATCTTCTACCGGGGATAATATTTATCCGTAACCGGGTACCAAAAAGATAAGCTTCTTCTGGAAGCTTATTTCCAATAGAGTACTAAATAGATAAACATATTTACGGTGGGGTCCCATATGGATAAGATTCTTCAGGAAGCTTATTTACAACGGAGTATGAATATCCATAATATAATATATTTATAACAATTGTCATATTTTAGTCATAGACCTTTGTACAAAATCAAAATAATCAGTTGGATACTTTGCCTTTGATGTCAATGTTGTACGTCTATAGTAATTTTACAATAAAATTACTAAATTATCATATGATTTTAAACCATAATAGCATATCTATATCTATACTATATTAAAAACACCAATGCCCATAGCGAAATATCGTTCGCTTAGCCTTTAAAAATAAATATTACATTGGACAAAATTATAATTTAAATTATTTTCCTAAAATGTTGGGTATTGATTATTTCCTATATTTAGGACATAAGATTTTGCTAATATTATTGAAGTACAATTTAAGACTCTAAAAACACATCGCGTTAATTATTACTTTGGATTATTTGAAAGTTTCACTTATTAATTTGGACGCTTGTAGCAAAGTTATTGGATTGCTAAATTGAGTTTTAGATATTACATAGAATTATTTTAAATTTTATTTGTTTATTTTTACGATGCCTAAAAATTTTGTTAGAAGACCTAATATTTAGGACTACTTCTTTTTTTTTCTTTTTTTTTTTGGTAGTAAAGATAGGCAATATTATACGTAACAAAATATTTACCTAGTTTAGATTTAGGGATGCTTACAAGGCATCATAAGTACAAGATTAGAGCTTGGGTAATATCTTCTCTCTATTGGAGAAACAATCCTATTACATAAACTAGTAGATACTGAAGATAAAACCGAAGCACTAGAGAGAGAATGAGTAACATTCCTACTAACATGCCGTGGGGTCCTAATATGGAGTATGCCATGGTAGTCTTGTAGATAACAAGACATTACAAAACTAGGTGGTGAGTCAAAAATTTGGCAGTCCTCCACTTGTTGTGATGCACCATATTTTGCTAAACTGTCCGCAACCTCATTCTACTCTCTATAAACAAGCTGTACTGAGAAGCTATCCAGATGCTGGAGTAATGACCTGCAATCATTAGTAATGTTAATATAATTCATAGATGGTGATTCCAAAATATTAATAACATTTTGAGCATCCGTCTCAATGATCAGTGGTAGAAGTCGTCGTTTGATGGCAATTTATAATCCTTTGAGGAGTGCTAGAAGCTCTATTTGAGTAGAGTCTCCTTGGTTGACTAAAGTTGCAAATCCTAGGATCCAATTGAATTGATGATCACAAATAATTCCCCTACCCCATAACTACACTTATTAGGATTACGAACCATCAATATTTAATTTATAGTACATATGGTCAGGTGGACACCATTTAATATAGATAGAAATTTTAGGTTTCTTTTTTATAGAATGATTTGTCAAGAAATAAAATTCAACAACTTTGTGTAATAAGACATCCATATTTAAGTCGTATGTCTTATGGTCATAAATAAACTTATTTCGTCCAATCCAGATTTTCCATGGAACAAAGGGTATAACAATTTTTGAAGGAACATCATAGGATAGTTTCAAATGTGACGAGTGAATAAGTTCATACAACCAATGCATAATATCTTTTCTAGAGGCTGACATAGGAATGAATGAAGGTTTAAAATTAAGAGCATCCCAAATTTTTTTATGTGTGGATAATAATTAAAAATGTGCACCACTGATTCAATATTTTGGTGACATTAAATCAAATATTTGAAGTAATAACCCCTATATGAGTGAGATACCCAACTGTAGGTAATCTATTGTGACGACCCGACCCGTCGTCTCATGTGTTACTGCTCTGTTTTTCCCGTCTATTGCTTCTTCATGTTTCGTTATCAGTTTTTGGTGTGTTAGAATTTATTCAGGTTGGTTTTGGTTGAAACTAAGGCACATAGCCTCTTAGAAGGAAGCTTATTTTAGAAAAGTCAATCAGAAGTTGACTGCCTGGTTAGAGGGCTCGAATGTGAATTCCGTTGGTTCGGTTAGCTTCGGGGATGATTTTGTGACTTAGGAGAGTGATCGGAATCGAATTTGGAGGTCCGGTGTAGAAATATGCTTGAACTGGCGAAGTTGAAATTTCGGCGAATTCCGGTCGATAGGTGAGATTTTGATCCGGAAGTCAGAATGGAATTCTGACGGTTGCAGTAGCTCTGTTTGGTGATTTTGGTTATGTGTGCAAATTTTCAGAAAACCGTTAGAAGAATAAAAGAAACTGAAAAAACAATAAGATTAAGAAATTTTTGGAGTCTACAATTTGTTTGTGCGTCCTTAAGGAATTTTAACCCCCTCACATGTTGCCAATGTAATGGATTAAATCCTTCCAGAATGAAACGGAATAAACCTTCCTGCAACAGTGGCAATACAAACTGCAGGATACCAACGAACTCAAAAAACATAGCAAAATCACACTAACGAATTTGAGAGAGAGACTACGAATTAAAATGGAGTATTTTCCGAAAGAAGGAAGTTCTATAATGTTTTTGGTGTGTTAAAAATGAAGCCATGCCTCAGAATTTATACGCAATTATTGGAAACATGTGATGTTTGTTCTGGAAAAGGTGTCTGTTCAGAAGTTTACGTGTCCTGCCGCGGTTACGCCAGGACTGCAGCCAGACTAACCTTCTGAATCTGCAGCAGTGATCTGACATTTAATTAGTTATTAAATATTAATTAAATAAATTTTTCAAAGCCGAGCCAAGCGATGACGACGGCGTGACGGTTCATTCTCTTCAACTCCTTTTAAGAGCTTTAACAAGTGATTTTCTATATAAGCACACAAATATACTTGTCCCTCACCAGTGAGGGACAAAGTGCAAGTCAAAAGCTCACTTCATTAAAATTTTTGTTTCCCTCCATTTTATTTCCCACCATTTTCAATTCACACTCTAGACTTTAAAGCCCAATGCTTAAAGTCTTTGAAGCCCAATGCTTTTAAAGTCCAACAATAATTTATGATGTATTATTGACTATAGATCATTCCTTTTCCTATGTCTATACTTCAGTTTTACCTTTAACACTGTTTTGCCACTATAACCAATTGCAGTTATTACTGAGGTATGCATCCAAACATTTGTTGTAATTGTTTTATATATGTTGTTCGGACTGTTCAAAAATTTCATCCAAATGTGCATTCTTGTAAATGAGATACGGTGGGATAACAATTTCAGATATTCCGAGCAACATAGGTTTTCATCAAACAAGCAGCTAGTTACTCAGGATCAGTTGGAAAGAAACAGAAACAAAGCAACATGAGTTGAACAATCGTTAATGCAAAATCAAAACATACAAGTAAGTTGCTAGTAAACATATACAATACAAACAACAAACAGAAAATTAGAAAGAGAAAAACAGGAACAGAAATTTTCACTTACACAACAAACTAAAACACAGACCAACATTACTTATTATACAAGAACAAGTTGGCTCTCTCAATTTCCCATTAAGGCCTTCTTCTCTGAGCTCTCTTCTTTTGTCTTCTCTTCTTGTTGGGAGTAATGCCTTCAAAAAATTCCACAAACCATTTAGGCTTACCAGTTTTAAACATGAAGCTCCAAGCAACAGTTCCAACAACAAGTCCACAACTATAGCCTATGACTACTGATTCCCATGTAAATCCACTAACAAAATATGATTTGTCCTCTTCTTCTTCTTCAGACTCAAATGGTTGAGGAACATGCGATGGATCACTTGTTCCACATTGCTTTGACAAAGGACGACCGCATAAATCAAGGTTGTCAACGTACGAGTCATTTGAAAATGTGTTGAATTGTAGACCTTGAGGAATCGGTCCAACAAGACGATTCTGAGAGAGGTTTAAGACTGACAGAAAGTTTAGTCTTGTCAATTCCATTGGGATATTTCCCGTGAGTCGATTCCAAGAGAGATCGAACGCTTCAAGCATATTCAATTGCGCCAGTTCCTTTGGAATATCACCTCTGAGATTGTTATGGGATAAATTGAGTAGCCAAAGTGAGCCAAGATCCTTTAGTGTTTTCGGAATTACACCTTCAAAATGGTTGCTTGACAGATCAATGACCGTCATAATTGTAGTGATTCTTTCTAGCTCAATATCCTGGCCTTTTATCACCAACCTCACTGAATCCTTATACAGTATGTCATATATGCCAACCTTATGTAGTTCCATATAGTTGATCTCGCCTGTGTCTGATCCATCTAAGTTTGTCATTGATTTGAAGTTGTCAAATACTTTTGCATGCAGTGAGCCACTGAATTCGTTTAGAGAAAGATCGAAAATCCTCAACATGGGAAAGCAAAACTTAGTTTGGCAAGGACTTAAAGATCCATGGAACCTGTTCGACTTAAATATAAGGACTTGCAACATTTGAAGAGTTCCTAACCAAGCTGGAAATGTGTCATTTATAGCGTTATTCCCCACATCAAGGACCTCTAAACGATGACAATTGAGCAACGACATAGGGACATGTCCTTCAAATTGATTACTGTTCAAGATAATGGTCGTCAATGAAGTGCTCCGAGTACAAAATGGTGGAAGACCCCCACTGAAATTATTCTTTCGCAAATCCAACACCAATAGCTCAGCCATGCTGCCAAAGCAATTTGGAATTGATTCACTGAAGTTGTTGCGTGATAAATCCAAAAATCAAGGCTACTAAGGTTACAAATGGATGAAGGTATCGGACCCTGCAGGAAGTTGAACTTAAAATCAAGAATCCTTAGATCATATTGATGAAGTTGTTCTAGGTGGCCTGTAAGTGAATTAAGTGAAACGTTGAGGTATTGCAACGAGTCCCATCTCATGCGGCTAAACCAGTTAGGGATTGGGCCATGAATCTTATTGTTAGAAAGATCCAAGATCTGAAGTTTCTTTAAATCTCTCAACAAGTATGGGAAATCCTTCAGTTCACAAGATGATAAGAGCAAAACTCTTAGACTTGGGAGAGCGATGTTGCTACTCTTCCATCTCCATGATAGCGGATTATAGGAAAGATCTAAATAATCAAGTCTTTGCATGGTCATAAAGGTTTCTATTCCTACATTGATGTTATTTGATGAAAGGTCAAGATTGAATAGGTTAACAAGATTTTCAAGTGACGGAAGAACAGGACCGCTGAGTTGATTATGACTTAAATCCAATACCTTTACTGCTGGGTTCGTCTTCAGTTTATCAGCAACATCTAGTCCACTGAATCGATTATGATCGAGCTTCAAATATTCATAGGACGGGATGCTAAAAACCCAAGATGGTATTATACCATTCAGTGAGTTGTGAGACAAATCCATATAAGCTAGCTTTTGAAGCATGCTTGCATTTCTAGGCAATGGACCGCGTAGGGAATTACTCGACAAGACTAAGCTTTGAAGACTCCCCAAGCTTACAATAGAGGAGGGAAATGGACCGGTGAAGATGTTTTTAGAAAGATCCAATTTAACAAGCTTTTGAAAGTTAGAGAAAGCATTGGGAATGTGACCACTAAGGGAGTTAGATGAAAGATCTAAACTTGTGAGGTGGATGAATTTAGAGATAGTTGAAGGAATATGGCCTGTGAAATGATTTCCACCAAAATTCAACTCCCTAATTTTGGTTAGGTTGCCAAGGGAATCGGGAATGGAACCAGAGAAGTTACATCGTTCGAGGTTTAAATAATTCAAGGAATTGAAGGTGCCAATTGATTCAGGCAGCTTACCGTAGACGCCTGTGTTTGCAATATCCAATTCTAACAGTGTGTTGCTCGGCTGTATCTTCGGGAAAACTCCTCTAAGATCATTGTTACCTAATTTGAGGTTTTCCAAATTTGGTAGAAGAAAAAAGCTTTCTGTAAAAACACCTAGCAAATTGGTTGCTTCAAGATCCACGTACCTTAAGGAGGACGACATATTCCTAGGTATCGGAGATGAGATGTTGACAGTAGAGAGAGAAACTACCTCCAGATTTGTCAAGTTCTGAAGCAGTGTTTCAAATGTTTTCTGATCAATTTCACACCAAGAAAAAGAAAGATCAAGTGAAACCAAATTGGATAGGTAAGAGATTTCTGTTGGGATTTTACTATTAAACGAAGAGCCCGAAAGGTTGAGCTTCCTCAAATCTGTCAAGCGGCCAATGTCACTTGGAATTACAGACCAATTGAAGAAATTGAAAGCAAGGTTTAGTGTCTGAAGATGATGAAGTTGAAAAAGGCTGCTGTTCTGATGTATAGTTCCATTTAGCTTACTACAGCTAAGATCCAGGCCGATAACGTGCCCCGTTAACATGTCACAACTAACTCCATCCCAAGTGCAGCAATCTCTACTTTCATTCCAAGACATTGTTTTCGGGAAAGAAGTTTGGCCTCCATAACATGACCAACTAGACTCGTTGTATATTTCAAAGGTTTGCTTGAACTGGAGCAAAGCAAAAGTTTCACTAGGAGAGCAAAGATGATGCACAAGGGAAGGAGTAGAAGAAAAACTTTTACTTAGCAACACAAAACAGACAAGTGAATAAAAGAAAAAGATACGTCCCATTTTTTTTTCTTGTTTATTTTCAGCAAATAACAGAATGTTCTTACAAAATCAATTATCATTATCCCTATATATATAACCACTGACTTCCTCACAAGTAGCTGTTTTCACGGTTCGAACCCGTGACCTCCTGACAAGTGGCTGTTTTCACGGTTCGAACCCGTGACCACCTGACAAGTGGCTGTTTCCACGGTTCGAACCCGTGACCTCCTGACAAGTGGCTATTTTTATGGTTCGAACATGTGATCTCCTAGTCACATGATAGTAACTTTACTAGTTACGCCAAGATTCTCCTTTATGAGATATAATATCACTAACAGTCTAATAGAATCTTTTTTTTTCTGCAAACAAGTGGGTTCAAGTAGAAGCAGAGCCATGATTTCAATTTTATGAGTTATAAATTTTGGAATAACAATTTTAAGATCTACTAACTGAGTTTTAAATTTAATATTTACGTATTTAATGAATTATTTAAACATAAATATACTGTTTGAATAAAATATATTGGGTTTGGCCTGTTAAGAAAATAATAATTGCAAACAAAATTGAAGAAAGCTTGAGGTGTGAGAACGACAATCCTTAAAGAAAATATTGCTTATGTATAAATTGGGGAAATACAAACAATCTTCTTCAGGATACAACAAGTCAAGAATATACTTGTAGATTTTTCTATATCTACTTTGTCGGGAAAATTTCTATTTATAGAGAAACCATCGGACCTTTTCAAAAACAATGCGTTCTTTCACAAATAGACGCATTTGTTTATTCAAATAAAATTTAAATTTCAAATAATATATATATATATATATATATATATATATATATGTGTGTGTGTGTGTGTGTTCTAAATTAAACACATAAAAAGACAAAGACTTAAAAGGTACAAAAAGTGGCCTTGCACCACCGCGGTGGGACAAGTCCCACTTTTTCAACTTCAATAACAAACTATTTTTAGTGCCGAACCCGCATTTAGACTTCTAACTCCGTCACTGTCCGTGGACAAGCAGGAACTTCTAACAAATTTCCGAGATAGTGATGGATTTACTCGTATATTATGATGTTTTCCAACTTGTTAGCCATATTTTGTAGTTTTCCAAAAGACTTTTCAATGGATAGAGTAGATGAAATTAAACTAGGGAGATCCTATCAAATTTCCACAAGACTTTTCAATGATCAGCGAGAGTGTAGAAATGTAATTTTTGATAAAAATTTCTACTTCATGTACAATGAATTTCAGAAGTAAAATACCCTAAAATCCTTCTAAACTTGACAGGAATTATTAGTTATAGCCTTAAATTATACGTGATATTAATTACCCCATCAACTTGGGCAAAGAGTATAGGTAAACTCGCATGACATGTGGATTTTTCCTGTATATGAAACATTTTTTTGAAAATAAAATATATTTTTACTTTTTTAAATATGTTACTTTTTTAGATAATATTTTTCTAATACAATTTATGATAAAACTTGGATAGAACTACATTATTTAGGCTAAATTTTTTATTTGGCTAAAAATAATAAAGTTTTAGTTAATCTTATTTTGAATTTGACATGAAAATAAAGATTTATACATTTGAAATAAATAGTCAAGACACCTAAAAAGTTATAAAGAATACATAGTTTGAAATTAATTGTTTTGGCTATAATTGTTTACATAACTCTAAATTATGGTGCTAAAGTGTAATTTTTTTACAGATTTTACTTGAAAAAGTAAAAATACACAGTTGAAATAAATAGTCATTGCGTCAAATTAAAAATATAATTTTGCCACATTAGCATCAAGTGAGTAATGACTCTCAATAGACTAAGTTGAGGGATAATTAAGATTATGAATAGTTTAAGAATATAACGAATAAGTCGTATCAAGTTTTGGGGGGGGGGGGGGGGGGGAGGAGTTTAAAAGTATTTTGCCATTTCAGAACTGCAACAAACAAAAATTTGAAGTAAAAAATTAACATAAAAATAATAATGTGTATCGCACTAGAAATTTTAGTGCAATTTTACCAAGGAATCTAATATCTATACAGTTATAAAACGTCAAGATGTGTGGAGCTGCTTTAATATATATATATATATATATATATAAAGCTAGGAATAGAAAATGTGATGTGGCACCTCTCAAAGCTCAAGGAAGTCCTTTATCTTTTTTCTCAGTTTTTTAGCTTTTACCTCTTATTTCATAATCTGAATAAAATTAAGTACATTATATCATATTTATATCTTGCTTATTAGTGTCATTTATTTCTTTTACACCCACGTTCCATTTTTCTCAACATCTCTTCACACTTTTGATGAGTATAACTTATTTCATCTATCTGTATGGAAGTTATAACGGAAGAAACTCAAAAGTTTCTAACATAGTGATCCCTCACTTCGCAAATACATTACCTGAACAACAAAACTCACCATTTATTTTATTGAAGAAGCCCAGGGGTGTGTAACTGACCCATGCACTTATATAATATTAATTGAGCATTAAGCATCTTTGTAAATAAAAAAACTTAACTGATATGAAACCCGAATATGGCTATAAAAGGATGCTATATAGGAGGAAATGATTTTTCTTGATGAGTCCGTTTTAAACTTAGAGTAATTAATTGAATAGGAAGAAAGTCCTTTATATCTATTTTTATCCAAAGTTTGCAGAGAAAGTTCCTCAGAATTGGACATCAAATTCCGTGTACTTTGTTAGCAGGTATGCTTATCTTGGTTTTTATTAGTATCTATTTTAATATTTCTTTTTTGCGTATAATTTTTCTCTTTTATAAGGCAATGGACTTTAGACGAGCTTTTACTAATTTCTAAACAGCAAACTATTGATTAGATAGTTGTAAGTCAGTCTTGATATTTATCTTTGTTTACACTGTAAGATTAAGATGGTTTTATTCTTGGTTGTGGACGTTCAAGATGCCTTCTATGTATTAATAAATTGATAAATTCAATAGATTGGTTTTTTCGACTACTTTTTCTTCTGAATGCACATGATATATTCCCAATATATAGTATAGAATATGAGCTTCTTTTCTTTATTTAGGGACTAAAAGTAAACTTTTAAACACCACTATTAATTCATGTACTAATAACCATTTTTCTTATAGTGACAATTTCTTTATGGTTGTATGGTCCGGTCTTGATGGCAATTTCTATCATATAAAACTAATTGAAACTGTGCGTAATCAAAAAAATTCCATACAATACAACAACAATTACTACCCAAGCTCAAACTTTAATGTGATTTGTGATCATCTATTTCAATAAAGTTTATGCCGTTACAATTTTAACATCATTATGGCTTTTATCCATGTCCTTGGTGCCGCATGAAGATCAATTAAATTTATTTTTAGCCGAATATAGAGTACAAATTCTAAATTTGCTAATGTACTGCGCAAAGCGGGCATATTTACTAGTTAGTTTAATAATATCGTGTGGAATTTTGAAGTCGTTGGACACAATTAGTCAAAAAAATTCTCATTTCATCGCAAAGACTTGACTTCAGAATTTTCCCACAGATGCTTCTAGCAATTTGCCAAGATAGTGATGGTCTTAAGTTTGTCTCTTCTGCTGTCATCCAACTTGTTAGCCACATTTTCTAGCCTGCCTCTGTAACAAACCACTTATTTAGCATTTTTTTTTGGTTGAAAAGACAGACAATATTATAACATAATAAATAACTACAACGGATTAGATTCTTGGACGCATACAAGATATCCGTTGTACAAAGATAGAGCTAGGTCCTTGATCTCCCGCTTGGAGAACAGTACTAGTAGTAGTACTAGCTACTAAATAGTTTTTACTATTACACATACTAGATAAACTATATGAACTAGAGAGAGACCATGTAACATTCCTACTAAGCTGCCGAATCATCCTGTTGTAGAGTGTGCCCTGATGATCTTGTTCATAACAAGACATAGCAAAAAGTGGTGGTGTCCAAAAAGTAGGCATTAATCCTGTAAAAGCATTGCTCCAATTTTAGCTAACCTATCTGCTATACAATTCTGCTCTCTGTCGATAACTTGTACTGATGGACTACCCAACAGTTGGAGCAATAGCCTGCAATTATCAATAATATTAGTAAAGTGCATTGCAGGTGCTTGTAACATACCGATTATTGCTTGTGCATCCGTCTCAATGATGATTGGTATGAGCTGTTGTTTGTGAGCACGTTATTTTTGCCCTACGTGAGATTTACTCCCAAAAATTCAAAATAAAATTGTTTTTGTATCGTTGTAATATCTGTGGATTTTTGTGTCAATTTTCTTACTATTTGTATTCTTTATGTATGCATGTTCGATTGTTTAAATTAAGAAAAATACAAGAATATATTGCGTTTTCATTCTTAGGTTTTAATTTACGATTGAAAGTAATCAAGTTTATTTGACAAAAATAGAAAAATCACAAAATATGTACATTTTGTATCTTTAGCATTTAATGTCCCAATTGTGTGATCTTAGTTTAATTTAACTATAATAAGAACTTAATTAGTATTATTATAAACTAAGTTAATTTTGGTAATGTATTATAGAGTTTTGGTTTTTAATAAATTAATAATTAAAAAGAAAATAAAAGAAAAGAAGAAAATAGAGAGGAAATCGGAATGGACTATGCCAAAACCAAAAAGACCAGGCCAAATTAATCCCAGGCCCAATTACACACTTCTCTTGATCCTAAAGCCCACCCCGTCGCCCCAAAACGAACCGATAGGGCAATCTGGACCGTTGGATTTCATTGATCCAACGGCCCAAATTAAGTCGGGCGTTTAATTATACCCAAAACCCATTTACCCGTCTTCATTTGACCAAACGACTACGTTTAGGTTTAATAGGATGATCTGGACCGTTGGTTCCCACCATCCAACGGCCCAGATCAAGTAATCAATTTTCAATACACCAAACACCCCCCCAAACCCTTTGTATCTTTTCATTTCTCGTTCACCCGGTCCCCTTCAACCTCTCAAACGCCCTAGCCGTCCGCCACCGTGCGCCGCCTGCCGGAAATCGCCTCACGGCGGTTCCGGTAGGCCAATGGCTCCCAAGTTTACACCATAAAACCCCCTAAACCCCCTCTACACGGATCTACCAATTGTTAGGCTCGAATATGGCCTGAACTCTTCGAATATTCCTTTGAAACTCGCCGGAATTTGAACATCCATTCCAATCGAGCCCAAACTCATACCCTAGCACCTCCAGACCACCCTCACACCCAAACCACCCTTAGTTTTGCTCGAATCAAACCCAAAGCCCCAAGCCCCAAATTTGAGCCTATGAACCCTAGATTTCAAAGTTAGAGTCTTCATTTAGATTCGAGAGAAGTTGAAGCCTAATAGAATTTAATTGGGATGTTTTCGCTTGAAAACATCTCAATTAAAGTCCGTTAGACTCCAAATTCAAGTCCAAGCTCAAAACAGCCCGATTTTTGCTTTGATTTCGATTTCGTTCAAGGTAATCTCCCTTTTCCTACCTATTTCAATTAGGTATGTGTTGTTTGTGTATTTGTTTAGTTCAATTCGTTTAATTTTCTTCTCGTTCCTGTTGGCCGTCCCTATCTGTCTTCTCCCCTCAAAGACCTTTTATTTGGTCAAATTGTATTCTGTTATTTGTTCGAATGTGTTTGTCATAGGATAGTTATTCGTTTCGATTAGCGTCGTCGAATACCTAGTTTCACTTTGGCCGAGATTTTAGAATCACTATTTGGCCGATTAATTTGTTATCCATGTTATGTGTTGTAGTTAATTGAATGTCGTCGTTTAACTACGTAGGTTTGGTTGTTTAAAATTCCGGACAGTGATTAGCATTGTTTGAAGTGAGTTTAGGTTTGTTTGATTTGAAACTGAAATTAGGATTGGAATTAGCTGACTAGGAAATTAGGTGTTAGCATTTTAAAATATTTCTAATGCCCTGCACATGAAGCTAGACAGTGGAGCCTGCTGTCACAGCAGGGCACTTAGCCATGTCTGGACAGAGATTATTGTTTAACTAATGAGGCCCATACATGGACAATGGATAGTGGGAGTTCAGGGAGCAATAGGGTCTGGGCAGAGATAGGAATGGGCAGGGGTATTAGTTTAGTTAGGGGCACCATTAGGAGCTGGATTAAAAAGCTATATATATAGGCTTAGGACTGGATTTTGAGGGGGAGACTGAAAACATACACAGATTTCATATACAAACATACATACACAGATTTGAGGGAGATAGTTTGAGAGAAAAGTAAGGAAGAAAACATTGTGCTTCTTCACTGACTCACTGTTTCATGTAATCCTTAAGTCTTTTGATTTAGATCTTGATACGACATTAGTTTGTTGGAGTCTTTGAAGCAATCGTCAAGTGTTTTGGAAGTTAAAACAGGGCTGTCGGGACCCTTTTGTGGTTACTCTTAAACCCCTGGACACTGTTTTATTAAGCTTGGATTGGGTTTTGTATTGGTTTATTGCCATTTGGTTTCTGGACTTGTTGCTGGGTGTCTGCTTCTGTTTGTCATTGGCCCTGGTTTGCTGTTTGGTGTTGTGTCTGGTTGCTAAGTGTGGTGGGGTTTGGCTACCACTGGTGTGTATAAGTTTGGCTACTGCTGTGGTTTGTGTCACTGGTTTTGCTGTGGTTGTGTTTTGGCTACTGCTGAGTGTGGTGTCTGTTGGCTGTTTGTTGTTGTGTGTTGTTGCTGCTGGTTCACTGCTGCTGTTGCTTCATTGCCATAGCTGATCCCTTAGTCCTCTACTTTTTGTCAATTTCCAGGTACACATTCATGCGCTCACTTTGATGTAACTGGGAAGAGGAGCTAAGAAATGAAATGCTCATATTTGTTGATAGTTTTTTTTGTTATCTAAATGGATAGATTGTGTAAACATTTGTTCATTGTACTTGCTTTTCTAATGGATAATCAATCGAAGTGTAGTGATTTAAGTGATACTGTTTTAAGCTTAAAAAGTTGGGCTAGTTAGGTGTATTGAGATAAGATGTCTTAAGAAGGCAGAGAATGCAGTGTATACTTGATTAAGATTTGTTAGTCGTTACAGTATCCTTAGTATGAGCTTAGTCTAAATTTACCACATTGGCATGAAATGAACGACATAATTAACACTATGAAAGAAGCAGTTCTTAAACTTGTTTAATTGTGCGATAATCCATTAAGGCATAGAGACAATTCGACCCATATCTTGGCTTGGTATGAGCTGTGATTTGAAGCTCCTCTTTCATATGCAATTGATTGTTTATAGCCATGGCGTGACTGATTTCCCTTTTGTCTTACCAAAACACACCTCTGAGTTGTATTCGCTTTTTAAGGAAATAAACAGAATCTTTTGCATGATTTAATGTTGGGGTATGTCAAATCGACCTTTTATGCTACGAATTAAACCATCTTGCAGTCCTCTTGTATCATCGTCTTGCTTCAATATCAGTCGATCACATAATTAAATTGTCACGGCTATGGGTACGGTTCCCGTGACGTAGTGGTGGTATTAGGTTTCAAATTACCTTTAAATAGGCATATCTTTAATTCATTTAGCGGAGTAAATTCGAGGCGAGATAATAGGTTAAAATGGTGCTAAGCCGGTTAATGTATAATTGGTAAATTAAGGTAATCTTTCTTAGTAACGTTCATTAGGACTTTCTTTCCTTTTGATACAAAAACAAAGCGATAAAAAATTTAGTTATGCTAGGTATGACCTTAAATAATAACGAGACGAGCCTCGCCAAACGAAAATACACAATTGCGGGGCCCTCAAATTAGTTGTTATAAAAAACTTAGACTTGGAAGGACCGTTAGTGAATTTCACGGTCCTTTCCCAAAGTTAATAAAGACGATAGACTCTTTCGGCACGATTTGTAAGTAAATTACTTTCCTAAATACGGGTGCGCATTTATGTGACCCAAATCTTACTCTCGGCGGAACTGAAATACATTAAAGTCACAGGCGTACTGGTTGCGGTGTGACTCGAAATGTGTTTTCGTGACGTCGCAATTCTTCTAAAAATAAAAGCGGAGCATTAAAAATACATAGTTAAAATATATAAAAAATCAGATAAAAGCAAAAAGTGCAGTTGAGCAACCGTGCCAAAACCACGGAATCCGGGAGTGCCTAACACCTTCTCTCGGGTTAACAGAGTTCCTTATCCGGTTTTCTAGTTTCGTAGACTATATTACAAAGTCATAAATTTCCTCGGTTCGGGATCAAACCGGTGACTTGGGACACCATTATTTTCCCAAGTGGCGACTCTGAATTTAATAAATTGATCCCGTCTCAATTGTACTTTAATTGGAAAAACTCCCTCGCGCTCTCACGGATGCGTAAAAAGGAGGTGTGACAGCTCTGGCGACTCTGCTGGGGACTGAAAACCCAGAACATCGGTTCAGGGTTTAAGAATTTGAGCTCAATTAAATTGTTGTGTCTGTCTATATCTGATCTTATTATATGTTTAATTAATGTGCTATATGTCTACCGCTTTGATGCTAGTTGCGCTGTATATACAAACTGCTATATGTTTACCGCTTTGATATTGCGTGAACTGTATATAAAACTGTGCCGAAAACCCTTCACTTCTCACCCCCGGGGATGTGCTCACCGGTTGAGACTCCTTATTCTGTTAGTGTCATACCCCAAAATAATGAAGAGGCTCGGAAAGTTTCTAAGCCGGTTGGCCTTTTGGTTCCGGGAAAGGAGCTCCTTCCTCAGCCCGAGTTGTCCGCTTGGGTACACAGTCTAGATCATGCACCGAGGTTTTGAACTTAGAATAACATAACCGCATACCGGATCCCTAGTAGGAAACGCTTATTTGCATCACGTTGCATTTGACTTAGGGGACTCAACACAGGGGTTGGGTCCGTCTAGGACAGGCAACCTGAAATGAAAAGACCATCCTGCTATACCATGTTTGTTTTAAGCATTTATTCGAACTTGCATGCTGACCGGCTTTTAAATACTGAAGAGAAACGAAAAACGAAAGGAAACAGTATGGGGAAATAGATATTTTCATAAAAATACAAAAATGTGTTTTACCAACAAATCAATAGTTCAGTTTGCTAATAAAAGACGACGGAAGGTTGACTTTGCCGACAAAATGAGTTTCTTAACAAAATGTGTTTTCTTTGTCGGTCAACAAAAGAAAATAGTTTGTTTTGACGGACCGAACTACGCGGGTTTGATTCTCACCGGATGTGAGATACGTAGGCAACCTCCGTCGGGTCCAACTTGCCATTTTTTTTTTCAGTCCAACTTGCCATTTTTTCAAAAAAATATACCAAAATCCGTAAATTTTGAAAAAATCATTGCCAGCCAAAATGATCTTCTTCTTTAAATAAATGTGCAGGATGAGCACGATTCAAAATGAACCTTTTTCACTCATGACTAAAATCCCGGTACAAATACGACTATGGTGGGATGATCTAGGCAAAGAAGGGCAGGATGAGGTTAAGAAGTATTTGAAAGGTCTCACAGGTCTGCTTGAAATAAAACCTCGAGGGGACATCATAAGAGCATTGGTCACATATTGGGACTCCGCGCACAATGTCTTTCACTTCTCGGACTTCGAGCTCACCCCAACTGTGGAGGAGTTGACCGGATACATTGGAAACACTGATATACCATTGGGGCATCAATATCTAATCGCTCCCAGGGTTGTCGCCATACACCGGTTTTTAGACTCACTGAAGACAGCCAGAACGGTACGTAACCCAGATCTAGCACAATGGTTTTGTACTTTAAACTTCATCTATCAAAGGTACGGTCATGTAGGAGGTTTTGACAAGCCAGAGAACAAATTATGCAGCAAGGGTAATCGCCAGAAATGGGAGGAGCACCGACGAGTTGCCTTCATGATAGCCTTCTTAGGACTCGTGGTATTCCCAAGGAAAGACGGGAACATTGATATAAAGGTAGCCGGAGTCGTCAGTACTTTGCTTGACCAAAGCGAAAGTACTCTTGCTCCCATGATACTATCAGGACATATATCGAGCTCTCACAGCCTGCAAAGCCGGAGGAGATTTTTTCGAAGGCTGTAATTTACTGCTACAGATGTGGATGATCGAGCACCTGTGTCGTCGCACCCAATTCTTGAAATATGGGTTGGTTGAGAAAACTTGCATAAGCGAATTCTATACAAGGGTTGATAGGACCATCTTGCCTGAAGGAACATTGGCATGGAGGGCATACTTTCAGGCTCTCAGCGCAAGTCGAATACAATGGACGTTGAGTTGGTTACAGATAGACAGAATCGTGTACATGCCAGCGGCTAGGTCCCCCTTTCTCTTAATGGGACTTAAAAGCATTCAACCTTACGCGCCCCATCGGGTGTTGAGACAGCTCGGGAGGTGCCAGATAGTGCCCAAAGAAGAAGACCTGAGTACCCAGGTTATTGAAATTGGTCCCGATGGTCAATTCCCGGAAGCGAGGGTCCGCCAGATCTGGAGCAAATGCCAATATCTAGAGGCAAACACTTGTGTGCATGATCGAGCTAGAGGAGAGGTTGCACCTAGATATCTTACTTGGTACAAAGGAGAAACATCGGGTGAAAGACCAGCCAAAAGACCTCACCTCAGGGAATTTGCTGAAGCGTCACAAGAACAATGGGAATGGTTAGCTAAGGAAGAGGTTTAGAGAACAAAGATCGGCAAGATAGAGCAACGGGTCCAAGATCTCCAATTTGAAAAGGATATGCAAGCCGCCGCCGATGAGGGAGATAAAAAGAAGTTGGCACAAGAAAATGACTTTTTGAGGGCTCAGATCCAGCAAATGAAAAGGGACGCTGACAGACAATTGAGGAGTTGAGCAGACGAAAAATTGATAAAGGGTTTGAGAAGTCAAGTTGCCGATGTCCAAAGAGAATTGGAAGAGTCGAAGGCCCAAACAATGAGGGTCCGTGCTAGCTGGAAAAAGGAGGCACATCAACAAGCACTTCACCTGCAACGGATAGAGGAAGATTACACCGAGATCATCACTAGTCTAAGGGAAGCAAATGTTATCCTCAGGGAACGGGTTTTCAAGCAAGCCCGAGATGCCAGAACAGACCTCGACCGTTGCCACGATTTGATGGCCCGACTGCAAGAACAAGTGGATAGGCTCCTAGACCAAGTCACCAACAATGCTCGAAGATTGGGGGTGAAAAACCAGCAGATAGAACAGCTACTCAGAGAAAGGGACATGATCAAGGACATAATTGGAGAAATCGGGCACTATGTCACCATGAAGTGTTTAGCTTGTGAACAAATGCCCCGCCCTGCCCTTTTTGCTTCGGTTATGGGCTATGTTCATCAGATCATGAGAGATTTAAGGGGACTACACAAAGACCTCACACCAAGGCCCGCGGCAAGGCCGAATGATGCCTCGCGGGCCCCTAGGAATTTTAGAGCATTAGACTTCTGATTAAAAATGTATTTTTGAAATATCGAGTCAAGTTGGTTGGCATTTTCCTTTTTCGAGTCAAGCATTCCTCTATTTTGTCGACATGTAACTTTAAGGTTTTATTTGATATAAAAGAGTTACTGAATTTTGCCACAATCTTGTTACCAGAACTACACTCGGTCTGATTCGCGCGGGGACGTGATACGTAGGCAATCCACATAAGATTCGACCACCACTAAAAAGAAAGGAAAAGAATACGAAGGTTAATAACAATAAGGCTTTCAAGGATAGTTGAAAAAGAGAAAAGAAAAGAAAAAAAAGAAAAAGAGAAAAAGAGAAAAGCTGGAATGACGCATGTTATGAGTACATGTAGAAAGGGTTATTTGGTTAGGTGCATTGCATCCAACGTGCTATAACATATCTGTTAAACTCGGTAAACTAACAAGTTTGTTGCATTTCCAGAAAAGTTTAGCAGTTGGTTTGACAGAATATACTGGCCAGCCACCATTACCGTACTAGATCTAAAGGGCCGATTATAGCAAGCATGTCTAGTCCGGTAAAAGTCTCGAGGAAGAGAAATCAGAGATACAAGTCATGAAAGAAGAGGTAGACCGATTGAAACAGCAGATAACTGAGATGCACCTGGCCTGGGCTAGGGGACAGTCTTCACCAAACCGCCCTACTCTCGCATCAGCTCCAGAACATCCACCCCTTGATCCATCGACAAGCGCCCCAATCTATCCATACTACCAAGGGAAAACCCTTATGTCACCCAAATTCCACCAGCCAAACAAAATCCTCCTCCAGTCACCCCTATTTTTGTGGCACCCCCACCTACTACTCTACAAAAGTCACCCGGTGAGCCGCATGTTCAAATCCATGACAATTCTTACTATCCTCCCGAGCCTACCTTTAGGGCTCCTGAACCACATCCACACACTCCTCATTGGGATAACCCGGCAGAACCGGAAAAGCACTTCCAAAGTTCGGAACATGAGGAAGTTATTAGAAAAGTTAAAAGCTTGGAGCAGTCCTTCAGGAATATGCACGGTTTGGGCAACCAGGTCAGTGTCGCTTACAAGGATCTGTGTCCATTCCCAGATGTCCAGTTGCCAGCCGGGTTCAAAATGCCCAAGTTCGACCTATACGAGGGGCACGGTGATCCGGTAGCCCATCTTCGAGGGTTTTGTAGTAAAATGCGAGGAGCCGGAGGACGGGACGAAATTCTGATAGCCTACTTTGGTCAGAGTTTGGGGGGATCTGCACTAGAATGGTACACTAGGCAGGATCCCAGCAGATGGTTTACGTGGGATGATTTGGCTCGAGCATTCATTGGCCAGTTCCAGTACAACCTTGAAATAGTCCCAGACCGTCTGTCATTGCTAAAGTTAGAGAAGAAACCCGCCGAAAGTTTCAGAGAATTTGGCTTCTGCTGGAGGGAACATGCAGCAAGGGTAGATCCGCCTATGAGAGAGAACGAGATGGTGGATTACTTCCTGCAGACACTGTCGGACATCTGGTGACGTCCGTGGGCAAGTCATTCACTGAGGTGATAAAAATGGGGGCTATGATTGAGGAAGGCTTGAAAGCCAACAAGATCATGAGCTACTCAGCATTGATACTGTTTTAAGCTTAAAAAGTTGGGCTAGTTAGGTGTATTGAGATAAGATGTCTTAAGAAGGCAGAGAATGCTGTGTATACTTGATTAAGATTTGTTAGTCGTTACAGTATCCTTAGTATGAGCTTAGTCTAAATTTACCACATTGGCATGAAATGAACGACAGAATTAACACTATGAAAGAAGCAGTTCTGGGTTGATTGTTTCATATGCAATTGATTGTTTATAGCCAGTGGCGATTTAGTTTTGAAGATGTAGTTGAAGTCAGGAAGCCCGCCTGAAGAATGGAATGGCGATTTAGTTTTGAAGATGTAGTTGAAGTCAGGAAGCCCGCCTGAAGAATGGAGTGGCGATTTATTTTAAAGTTGTAGTTGAAGCCAGCGATCCCGCCGGAAGAATGGAGTAGCGATTTATTTTTTGAAGTTGGTTGAGGAAAGCGGTTGAGTATAACGGAAACCCCCAGCATGAATCCAAGTTTATAATCAAAAGGAAGGCAACGAGGATCAGAAAGATGGCTCAGACTTCGAAGGAGAATAGTTCGAAGATCGCAGAGAAGGGACCAATGGTCGAAGTTCGACAATCAAGATAGGCCGAAATAACAATGGTCAGAAGAGAAGAAGCATGCGAAGAAACATCAGAGCCAGCAGGATGGCAAGGAACATGACAAGATCAAGTGGAAAAGATAGATAAGAATTTGCAACACTGTAACTTAGTCTAGCTTCTCATTTTTCGTTTAGCACGGTGTAATAAGGGGATCAGTTAAGCAGTGGCGCCAGCAGTAACAGCAGTAACAGCAAGATCACAACAGTCATGGTAGTCCCAGCTACCAAAACTTCCCGAACTACATTGACCTGATTCCCTTTTAGCCAGGGATATGTAGGAAACCTCTTGAAGCAAGGTTCGGTCAAACTTTTTCAAAAAATGCTTCACACGGAGTGCTCAGACGGGCAAAAATCGCTCGTATCCGCTCACTTATCTTTGCACGAAAACTCTTCATGTTTCCGCGCAAAGAGGGGCAGCTGTGAGCACGTGATTTTTGCCCTACGTGAGATTTACTCCCAAAAATTCAAAATAAAATTGTTTTTGTATCGTTGTAATATCTGTGGATTTTTGTGTCAATTTTCTTACTATTTGTATTCTTTATGTATGCATGTTCGATTATTTAAATTAAGAAAAATACAAGAATATATTGCGTTTGCATTCTTAGGTTTTAATTTACGATTGAAAGTAATCAAGTTTATTTGACAAAAATAGAAAAATCACAAAATATGTACATTTTGTATCGTTAGCATTTAATGTCCCAATTGTGTGATCTTAGTTTAATTTAACTATAATAAGAACTTAATTAGTATTCTTATAAACTAAGTTAATTTTGGTAATGTATTATAGAGTTTTGGTTTTTAATAAATTAAGAATTAAAAAGAAAATAAAAGAAAAGAAGAAAATAGAGAGGAAATCGGAATGGACTATGCCCAAACTAAAAAGACCAGGCCAAATTAATCCCAGGCCCAATTACACACTTCTCTTGATCCTAAAGCCCACCCCGTTGCCCCAAAACGAACCGATAAGGCAATCTGGACCGTTGGATTTCATTGATCCAACGGCCCAAATTAAGTCGGGCGTTTAATTATACCCAAAACCCATTTACCCGTCTTCATTTGACCAAACGACTACGTTTAGGTTTAATAGGATGATCTGGACCGTTGGTTCCCACCATCCAACGGCCCAGATCAAGTAATCAATTTTCAATACACCAAACACCCCCCAAACCCTTTGTATCTTTTCATTTCTCGTTCACCCGGTCCCCTTCAACCTCTCAAACGCCCTAGCCGTCCGCCACCGTGCGCCGCCTGCCGGAAATCGCCTCACGGCGGTTCCGGTAGGCCAATGGCTCCCAAGTTTACACCATAAAACCCCCTAAACCCCCTCTACACGGATCTGCCGATTGTTAGGCTCGAATATGGCCTGAACTCTTCGAATATTCCTTTGAAACTCGCCGGAATTTGAACATCCATTCCAATCGAGCCCAAACTCATACCCTAGCACCTCCAGACCACCCTCACACCCAAACCTCCCTTAGTTTTGCTCGAATCAAACCCAAAGCCCCAAGCCCCAAATTTGAGCCTATGAACCCTAGATTTCAAAGTTAGAGTCTTCATTTAGATTCGAGAGAAGTTGAAGCCTAATAGAATTTAATTGGGATGTTTTCGCTTGAAAACATCTCAATTAAAGTCCGTTAGACTCCAAATTCAAGTCCAAGCTCAAAACAGCCCGATTTTTGCTTTGATTTCGATTTTGTTCAAGGTAATCTCCCTTTTCCTATCTATTTCAATTAGGTATGTGTTGTTTGTGTATTTGTTTAGTTCAATTCGTTTAATTTTCTTCTCGTTCCTGTTGGCCGTCCCTATCTGTCTTCTCCCCTCAAAGACCTTTTATTTGGTCAAATTGTATTCTGTTATTTGTTCGAATGTGTTTGTCATAGGATAGTTATTCGTTTCGATTAGCGTCGTCGAATACCTAGTTTCACTTTGGCCGAGATTTTAGAATCACTATTTGGCCGATTAATTTGTTATCCATGTTATGTGTTGTAGTTAATTGAATGTCGTCGTTTAACTACGTAGGTTTGGTTGTTTAAAATTCCGGACAGTGATTAGCATTGTTTGAAGTGAGTTTAGGTTTGTTTGATTTGAAACTGAAATTAGGATTGGAATTAGCTGACTAGGAAATTAGGTGTTAGCATTTTAAAATATTTCTAATGCCCTGCATATGAAGCTGGACAGTGGAGCCTGCTGTCACAGCAGGGCACTTAGCCATGTCTGGACAGAGATTATTGTTTAACTAATAAGGCCCATATATGGACAATGGATAGTGGGAGTTCAGGGAGCAATAGGGTCTGGGCAGAGATAGGAATGGGCAGGGGTATTAGTTTAGTTAGGGGCACCATTAGGAGCTGGATTAAAAAGCTATATATATAGGCTTAGGACTGGATTTTGAGGGGGGACTCTGAAAACATACACAGATTTCATATAGAAACATACATACACATATTTGAGGGAGACAGTTTGAGAGAAAAGTAAGGAAGAAAACATTGTGCTTCTTCACTGGCTCACTGTTTCATGTAATCCTTAAGTCTTTTGATTTAGATCTTGATACGACATTAGTTTGTTGGAGTCTTTGAAGCAATCGTCAAGTGTTTTGGAAGTTAAAACAGGGCTGTCGGGACCCTTTTGTTGTTACTCTTAAACCCCTGGACACTGTTTTATTAAGCTTGGATTGGGTTTTGTATTGGTTTATTGCCATTTGGTTTCTGGACTTGTTGCTGGGTGTCTGCTTCTGTTTGTCATTGGCCCTGGTTTGCTGTTTGGTGTTGTGTCTGGTTGCTAAGTGTGGTGGGGTTTGGCTACCACTGGTGTGTAGAGTGTTTGGTTACTGTTTGCTGGTGTGGTTTTTGTTGCTGTGGTTGTGTTTTGGCTACTGCTAAGTGTGGTGTCTGTTGGCTGTTTGCTGTTGTGTGTTGTTGCTGCTGGTTCACTGCTGCTGTTGCTTCATTGCCATAGCTGATCCTTTAGTCCTCTACTTTTTGTCAATTTCCAGGTACACATTCATGAGCTCACTTTGATGTAACTGGGAAGAGGAGCTAAGAAATGAAATGCTCATATTTGTTGATAGTTTTTTTTGTTATCTAAATGGATAGATTGTGTAAACATTTGTTCATTGTACTTGCTTTTCTAATGGGCAATCAATCGAAGTGTAGTGATTTAAGTGATACTGTTTTAAGCTTAAAAAGTTGGGCTAGTTAGGTGTATTGAGATAAGATGTCTTAAGAAGTCAGAGAATGAAGTGTATACTTGATTAAGATTTGTTAGTCGTTACAGTATCCTTAGTATGAGCTTAGTCTAAATTTACCACATTGGCATGAAATGAACGACAGAATTAACACTATGAAAGAAGCAGTTTCTGGGTTGATTGTTTCTTAAGGCATAGAGACAATTCGACCCATATCTTGGCTTGGTATGAGCTGTGATTTGAAGCTCCTCTTTCATATGCAATTGATTGTTTATAGCCATGGCGTGACTGATTTCCCTTTTGTCTTACCAAAACACACCTCTGAGTTGTATTCGCTTTTAAGGAAATAAACAGAATCTTTTGCATGATTTAATGTTGGGGTATGTCAAATCGACCTTTTATGCTACGAATTAAATCATCTTGCAGCCCTCTTGTATCATCGTCTTGCTTCAATATCAGTCGATCGCATAATTGTCGCGGCTACGGGTACGGTTCCCGTGACGTAGTGGTGGTATTAGGTTTCAAATTACCTTTAAATAGGCATATCTTTAATTCATTTAGCGGAGTAAATTCGAGGCGAGATAATAGGTTAAAATGGTGCTAAGCCGGTTAATGTATAATTGGTAAATTAAGGTAATCTTTCTTAGTAACGTTCATTAGGACTTTCTTTCCTTTTGATACAAAAACAAAGCGATAGAAAATTTAGTTATGCTAGGTATGACCTTAAATAATAACGAGACGAGCCTCGCCAAACGAAAATACACAATTGCGGGGCCCTCAAATTAGTTGTTATAAAAAACTTAGACTTGGAAGGACCGTTAGTGAATTTCACGGTCCTTTCCCAAAGTTAATAAAGACGATAGACTCTTTCGGCACGATTTGTAAGTAAATTACTTTCCTAAATACGGGTGCGCATTTATGTGACCCAAATCTTACTCTCGGCGGAACTGAAATACATTAAAGTCACAGGCGTACTGGTTGCGGTGTGACTCGAAATGTGTTTTCGTGACGTCGCAATTCTTCTAAAAATAAAAGCGGAGCATTAAAAATACATAGTTAAAATACATAAAGAAATCAGATAAAAGCAAAAAGTGCAGTTGAGCGACCGTGCTAAAACCACGGAATCCGGGAGTGCCTAACACCTTCTCCCGGGTTAACAGAGTTCCTTATCCGGTTTTCTAGTTTCGCATACTATATTACAAAGTCATAAATTTCCTCGGTTCGGGATCAAACCGGTGACTTGGGACACCATTATTTTCCCAAGTGGCGACTCGGAATTTAATAAATTGATCCCGTCTCGATTGTCCTTTAATTGGAAAAACTCCCTCGCGCTCTCACGGATGCGTAAAAAGGAGGTGTGACATTGTTGGACAACAATTTGTAAACTTTTGAGGAGTGTAAGAAGTTTTATTTGTATAGCGGGGCCTTCTTTGACGGACCCTGCAAAGCTATAATCCAATTGCTTTGATGTTTGGGGATAACTCCACCAATTTCATAAGTACTTTGAGCCGGACAGTAAGATTATTTAATTTGTAAAAAATATAATTTGATGGATGTCATTTGATATAGATAGGAGATTTTGAACTCTTCTTAATAAAGTGATTAGTTAAAAAGTAATATCCAACCACCCTTACAAACAGTGAAGGCAAGATTCAAATCATATTTTTTTGATGTTCATAAAGAAACTTACTCTTTTTAATCCAAATTTCCCATAATGCAAAAGGAATCATAATTGTATAAGGGATGTTGTGAGGTGTAAAAATCAATGATATATGTATAAAATTATACAATCAAGTCATAATCTCATTTTGGGGAATTACTAATGTGTTGGTGGGAGGTGGTATCCCAAGGGATTTCCAAAGAAGTGGGGTGTTACTACAATATTGAAATAAATGACTAATTATTTTAGTGTCTTGATGACACTGTGGACAACTTTCTGAATTGGTAATACCTAATCGTGAAAGATACACAGCTGTTGGGAGTTTATCATGACACATTAGCCAAAGAAAAAAAGATATTTTAGGGGGAACTGAAAGTTTCCAAATCCACTTGTAATAGTTGGTTATGCATGTACCACTAGTTGTATTAAGGGCGATTAAACACCTGCACATTGAGTTAACTGAGAAGTGTTATTCTCTGTTAAATCCCAGTAAATTTTGTCATAATTTGTGGGTACAATTGGCATATACCTAGGGTACCGCCCGTGATTAAAGGGGTGGACATAGCTAAGTGTTCACAGCAACCATGGAAGCCAAGTGCAGCTCTCCTTCCAATTTCGAAGAAATTCAAAATGCCTGATATTCCTAAGTACGATGGAACATCGGACCCATGAGCTCATGTTACAGCCTTCACCACTGGAGTTAAAGGAAATGATCTGACTAAGCAAGAAATTGATCGGTCCTCAAAAACAAATTTGGCAAAACACTCACCAAAGGAGCTTTAACCTGGTATTCTCTTTTACTTGAAAATTCAATAAATTCTTTTGCTAAACTTGCAGATTTATTTATTAAAGCACACTCGGGAGCTCAAAAAGTTAAGAAAAGGATGGAGGACATCTTCAAAATTAAGCAAGAAAATTTCGAGTTATTAAGAGAATTTGTAGATAGATTTAATTGGGAAAGAATATTGCTGCCATGAGTACCTGACAACTGGGCAGCCATAGCCTTTGCTAGTAATTTGAATGAGAAAAGTTCAAAGGCTACGAGGAGGATCAAAGAAAGCCTTCAAGAATTTCTAGAAACAACGTTGAACAATGTCTATAACAGGTATAGCACGAAGATGAGGATCGAGGAAGATATAATCACGCGGCCAAAAACAGATGAGAAAACAAGTTCAAGGCGTGTAGACAACGAAAGGAGGTCCGGTAAAAATAGGTATGATCCTTATATGGGTCCTGCAGGAAAAGACTCGAGGTCAAAACAAGTGAGGTACAATCATAAACCCTGACACAGGGAATCAGGTTCTTCATCAAAATTTAACAATGAACGAGGAACACGCGGACAACGAGATGATGATGGGAGTTTGAAGGCAAGGTTTGGTGGTTACAATTTTAATGTAACTACTTCCAAGCTCGTAGCTATTTTGGGAGGCATGAGAGACAAGGTACGGTGGCCTAAGGAGATGAGATCAAACCCAAGTAGAAGAAACCCTGATCTCTGGTGTGAATTTCATAATGATCACGGACACAAAACCTCAAATCGCAGATTTTTATGAAGTGGGGCGGATTATTTGTTAAAGCAAGGATATATCACTGAGTTATTCAGTGAGAAAGGCAAGCACGTGTATATGAAAAATAGACAGGAGCACCCGAAACCGCCCCCTCCTAAACGTATAGTCAATGTTATAAGTGACGGAGAAGATATCAATGGTGTCTCGTACACTGCAACCAATAAAATATCCAAAATGATGATCACGCGTAGAAAGCGACTACGACACATGCTAGAAGAGGAGAATATCACATTCAACAATATAGATGCGGAAGGCCTCATGACTCTACATAATGACGCACTGGTAATATCGTTACTCGTACATGATACGAATGTTAAATGTGTTCTGATTGATCCAGGAAGTTCGGTAAATATTATTTTGGTACGAGTGTTACGTGAGATGCAAGCTGAGGGCAAGATGGTCCCAAAGGCACATACTTTTATCAGGGTTCGATAACTTTAACGTTTTAACCAAGGAGGAAGCAATCCTCACCACCTTTGCAGAAGGCGTTCTCAAAGATACTAAGTTTCAAGTGGTAGATATGGAGATGGCTTATAATATAATCCTTGGGAGGCCATGGATCCATGATATAGATGTTGTTCTGTCTACATTGCATCAAGTAATCAAAATTCCCTCACCATGGGGAATTTACCAAATTAAGGGCGATCAGCAAACTTGTAGAAGCATAAACTCTGTTGCAGATTCAACTTTTAAAGATCAAGTCAAATAGCAATTACAGGATTCAGTTAACGGTGGAGCTTCAACCTTAACTGAAGAAGGTAAAATAGATGTGGATTCAAGACCGGATACTATTCAAGAACCGGAGGAAAATGAAAATATCAAAACCACAATAGAGGAACTCGAAGCAGTGGAATTATTTGCACACCAACCTAAAAGGAAGGTGTATATAGGGGCCAATCTCAAACCAGAGGTAAAACAAAGGTTAATTGAATTTTTAAAAGCTAATTTAGACTATTTTTCTTGGTCCCACTCTGATATGATAGGGATACCACCGGAGGTTATGACTCGTAAATTAAATGAAGACTCAATATATCCCCCGGTCAAGCAAAAGAAACGGAAGCAATGAGCCTTCAAGAATCAGGTAACTCAAGAGGAAGTTCAGAAATTGCTCAAAATAGGGTCAATACGTAAGGTAAAATACCCAAACTGGTTGGTTAATACTGTTGAGGTTCCTAAGAAAAATGGCAGATCTTAATAAAGCCTGTCCAAAAGATTATTTTCCCTTACCACGTATTGTCCAATTAATTGATGCAACCGCAAGGCATGAATTGTTGAGTTTTTTAGATGCATACTCAGGATATAATCAAATCAAAATGGATCCAGGAGACGAGGAAAAAACTTCTTTTATAACAAATAGGGGAACTTAATGTTATAAGGTAAATGCTCTTTGGTCTTAAAAATGCAGGTGCAACATATCAAATGATGATTACTATAATGTTTCAGGAACATTTAGGTAAAACCATGGAGGTATATATAGATGATATGTTAGTTAAAACTTTGCATTCAAAAGATCATATTCCACATTTATCTATAACATTTGCAATTTTACGTGCGTATAATATGAATATGAATCTGGAAAAATGTACATTTGGTGTGGCATCAGGAAATTTTTTAGGTTTCCTTGTATCTAACCGTGGTATTGAAGTAAACCTATCTCAAATTAAAGCTATTGAAGAGATTCCACATATACTTATAAATAAAAAGGAAGCCCAAAGAGTCACAGGAAGGATAGCAACTTTGGGAAGGTTCATCTCAAAGTCATCAGAAAAATATTTCAAAATTTTCTCAACCCTCAAAAAGCAGGATCATATTGAATGGAATGAAGAATGTCAACAAGCACTTAAGAGTTTGAAGACATATTTGGTGAATCCACCTCTTTTAGCCAAACCTAAAACTGGGGAAAGACTTATTATCTACTTTACAGTTTCAGAAGTAGCGGTACGTGCAGTTTTGGTACGAGAAGAACAAGGTAAACAATCTCCAATTTATTACGTTAGTAAATCTTTGTTAGATGCTGAATCACGATATCCGCAGTTAGAGAAATTAGCAATGGCTCTAATCATGGCATCTAGTAAATTGAGACCGTATTTTCAATGTCATCCAATTACTATTGTAATTGCATCCTGTTACGTAATATTTTATATAAGCATGAGTTTTCAGGTAGGTTGGCTAAGTGGGCTATAGAACTAAGTGAATATGAAATTACTTACCTCCCTTGAACATCAATAAAATCCCAAGTACTAGCAGATTTCGTGGATGATTTTAGTCAGAGGATGTAGTTAGAAGCGGAAAAAGAAGTTCATGTACTTAATAGAGCAAACCTAGGGGTATGGACCTTATTTACTGATTGATCGTCTAATATTAAAGGTGCGGGATTAGGAATTGTTCTAGTACCACCTACAAGAGAAACCTTTAGACAGGCCATCAAATGTCATTCTGTAACTAATAATGAAGCAGAGTATGAAGCTGTGATCGCAGGTCTGGAATTGTCACAAGAACTTGGAATAAGTCAGGTAGTGATCAAAAGCAATTCTCAACTCGTGGTTAATCAAATTCTAGGGACTTACACAGCCAGAGAGGCAAGGATGCAACAATATTTGGAAAAGTTAAGGGAACTGATAAAACAGTTCCAGTCATGGAAGGTTATCTAAATCCCAAGGGATGATAATGTCGAAGCAGACGCCCTAGCAAACTTGGCATCCGCAGCTGATATAACAAAAGATGCCAATGCCTCAGTTATTCACTTATTTCACTCGGTTCTCAAACCTGACAAGAACGAGGTAAATTTTAATAATCTAACTTGGGACTGGAGAAATAAAATCATTGTTTTTTTTTGCAGTATGGTACCGTGCCAAATGACAAAGCAAAAGAATAAACACTTCGAAAGAAGGCAATTCGATATTGTTTAAAGCAAGGTAGCCTTTATTGGAAGATGTTCGATGGCCCTTTAGCAAGATGTCTTAGACCTGATCAAACAGAATATGTAATGAGGAAAATACATGAAGGATATTGTGGAAACCACACAAGAGGAAGATCATTGGTAAAAACTTTGATTAGGGCAGGATATTAGTAGCCCAAAATAGAGGAAGAAGCAATGCATTTCGTAGCTAAATGCGATAGATGTCAAAGGTACGTTAACAATATGCACCGACCTGTTGAGTTATTACATCTGGTTATTGCACTGTGGCCATTCATGAAGTGGGGAATGGATATTGTTGGACCCATGCCTCAAGCTAAAGGACATGTATATTTCTACTCGTACTTACTGATTACTTTACAAAATGGGTAGAGGCAGGAGTGTCACACCTCCCTTTTTACTACCCTCGCGAAAAGCATAGAATGTGCTTATAGGGTATACCTCGATGTTCAAATACCCAAGACGGATATAATAGCATAGAGGAAGGAGTTTTTCCACTTAAAGGACAATCGGTTCGGGATTTTATTTTAATTATCAGAGTCGCCACTTGAGAAAATAATGGTGTCTCAAGTCACCGGTTAATCCCGAATCCGAGGAATTTGACTCTTTTAAAAATGTCCGCGAAACAAAGATCTGGATAAGGAACTCTGTTAACCCGGGAGAAGGTGTTAGGCATTCCCGGGTTCCATGGTTTTAGCACGGTCGCTCAATTGTCGTTCTTGACTCTTGTTTGACCCAATACAGATTTTAACAACAAATATGTGCTTTTACTTAAATATTTTATGGAATTGCGACATCGCGAAAACACGCCTCGAGTCACACCGCAACCAGTACGCCTGTGACTTTCGGTATATTTCAGCTTTGCCGGGACTTAGGATTTGAGTCGCACCAAGTGCACACTCGTTCAAAGGAAAGTACGTTAAATCGCGCCCTAAAACAGTCTAACGGCTTAGAATTATTTTGGGAAAAGCTATGAAATTTACTAGTAGCTTTCCCGATTCTATTTATATTATCTCATTACTAAAGGGAGCCCCGCTTCTTTAACGTTATGAGAGGCTCGTCCCAATTATTTATTAAGGTCCAATCCTATTTATTCAACTATATTTTCTATATGTTTTTCCCTTAGCCATATGTAATACTAAAATTCCAGGCCCGTCGAATTTGTTATTGGGCCTAGATATTCATGACATTGTTTAAGAGGACATTAGACCTGCCCAGGCCTTAGAGGCCCAAGCTGTTATCGAGCTTTTGCTCATCAGCCAGTTGTCTATATACCACAGTTCAGGCCTGATACATGTACTGGTCCTAATCCAAATAATAACAATAACATGAGTAAATAGACGAATGTACACATCTGAACTCAAAGAAGGAATCGAATTGCCTTTTTTATTTATCATTAGGGAAAATCAATACACGAATCAGTGACTCTAAATCAATTATCTACAGTACATATGAACTTAAAAGACTATTTTTTTGCCAACAATTCATAACCAAGAGCTTGTATTACTTGTCTAATTACTTACTAGTTGAACGGTTTAATACCACAGCTTAACTACCTACGGGATTTGATCAAAGTAAAACAATTGATTAACTATCTACAGTATTTAGAAAAGTTGAAAGAGTTATTCACATATGCTTAACTACAACACTGGTTTCATTATTAGCGAGCCTTCAAATCTGGTCCTAATTAAGTTGCTACATAGCCTAGTCACTTCAACTCTTAAACTTACCCAGATCTGAACTTCTGTTCTCTTAAAAATTAACAGAGCATGTGAACAATAATTACTTAATCTAACTTCGAATACCTATATGTGAGTGACTCATTGACTTATGCATGATTAACTACTGATTTTAAAACTGATATGTCAGCTTATGTTTTAAGGTTTTTTACCTAATTAAACTAAGTGATATACTACTGCTACTATACTACTACACATTACTAACTATTACACCATTTGTGTTTTTGTTTTTCTACTTATACATACTGCATTACATAAAATATAAAATCTAGACTATATTAAACTATAAACGAAAAGAATAAACTGGAACTCCATAACAGCAAATGATGCAGGACTTGAACTTCATTTTTTTATTCAGCAATTCATTACTACAGCTTCAAGGTGGCGAGGAAGAAGAGAGGAAGGAAGCGAAACTGGCGGTCACGGAAGAGAGGAGAGCGAACAAGGAGAACTACAAGGTGGCGAGGAAGGAAGCGAAACTGGCGGTCACGGAAGCTAAAAATGCAGCGTTTGGGCGCATGTACGAGGAATTGGCGGAGAAAGGCGGGGACAGAAAGTTATTCCGATTGGCTAAGGTGAGGGAGAGGAAGGCGCGGGATCTAGACCAAGTTAGGTGCATCAAGGACGAGGATGGTAGGGTTCTGACGGGGGAGTCGCAAGTCAAGCGGAGATGGCAGGAATACTTTCGAGACCTGCTTAACGAAGAGGGGGATCGAGTCTTAGAGCTAGGGGAGCCGGGGCATTCAGAGTGTCCTAGAGACCTCGGGCACTGCAGGCGCATTAAGGAGGAGGAGGTCTTGAGGGCGTTGCGTAGGATGAGTAGGGGTCGAGCGACTGGGCCAGACGAAATTCCGGTGGAGTTTTGGAAATGCATGGGTAGGTCAGGAGTGGAGTGGTTGTCCAGGTTGTTCAACGTGATCCTTAGGACCAAGAGGATGCCGGAGGAGTGGAGATGGAGTACAGTGGTTCCCTTGTACAAAAACAAAGGGGATATCCAGTGTTGCAACAACTATAGGGGTATCAAATTAATAAGTCACACCATGAAGGTATGGGAGAGGGTGATCGAGGCGAGGGTGAGGGAGATGGGAGATGTCATCTATATCTGTGAACCAGTTTGGTTTCATGCCGGGTCGCTCTACTACAGAAGCTATCCACCTTGTGAGGAGGGTGGTGGAACTGTTCGGGGATAAGAGGAAGGACCTGCATATGGTGTTTATCGACTTGGATAAGGCGTACGATAAGGTCCCTAGAGAGGTTCTGTGGAGATGCTTGGAGGCGAAGAGCGTGCCAGAAGCCTACATCAGAGTGATCAAAGACATGTATGATGGAGCCAAGACTAGGGTTAGGACGGTGGGTGGCGACTCGGACCATTTTCCGGTGGTTATGGGGCTTCATCAAGGATCTGCGCTAAGCCCTCTCTTATTTGCCTTGGTAATGGATGCTCTAACTCGCCATATTCAAGGGGATGTGCCATGGTGTATGCTCTTTGCTGACGACATAGTCTTGATAGACGAGACGAGGGCCGGTGTTAATGCGAGGTTGGAGGTCTGGAGACAGACCCTCGAGTCTAAGGGTTTTAAACTAAGCAGGTCTAAGACAGAATATCTAGAGTGCAAGTTTAGCGCCGAGTCGAGCGAAGTAGGCTGGGACGTGAAGGCTGGGATCTCAGGTTATAGCCAAGAGGGACAGTTTCAGATATCTTGGATCAGTGATTCAAGGGGACGGAGAGATTGACGGGGATGTCACTCACCGTATAGGAGCGGGGTGGTTGAAGTGGAGGCTCGCATCGGGAGTCTTGTGTGACAAGAAAGTTCCACAGAAACTCAAGGGGAAGTTTTATAGAGCGGTGGTTAGACCCGCCATGTTGTATGGGGTGGAGTGCTGGCCTGTGAAGAACTCTCATGTCCAGAGAATGAGAGTTGCGGAGATGAGGATGCTCAAGTGGATGTGCGGGCTCACCAGATTAGATAAGATTAAGAATGAAGTTATTCGGGAGAAGGTGGGGGTGGCCCCAGTGGATGAGAAGATGCGAGAAGCGAGACTCAGGTGGTTTGGGCATGTGCGGAGGAGAAGCCCTGATGCACCGGTGAGGAGTTGTGAGCGACTGGCGGTGGTTGGCGCGAGTCGAGGCAGAGGGAGGCCTAAGAGGTATTGGGGTGAGGTGATTAGGCAGGATATGGCTAGAATGGGGATTTCCGAGGACATGACCCTTGATAGGAAAGTTTGGAGGTCTAGTATTAGGGTTGTAGGGTAGGGCCTCCTAGAATTCTTAGTACTTCTGTTAGGGGTTGAGTGGGGTTTGGTAGCGATCTCTATAGTTAATTAATGTATTGTATTGTGCCTCTTATGGTAGTAACCGATTAGTATTATTGCATGTCATTCTACTTTTGGTTTTATGTTTAGATAATTATTTATTTGATTTATCCCGGATTTACTAACATTGTTTTGTTTTGTTTTGTTTTGTTTGTTGATCTTCTCTCTCTTTTTCTGAGCCGAGGGTCGGCCGGAAACAGCCTCTCTACCCTTTCGGGTAGGGGTAAGGCCTGTGTACGTATTACCCTCCCCAGACCCCACTTTGTGGGAACATACTGGGTAGTTGTTGTTGTTGTTGTTGTTGTTATTACTACAGCTTCATTTGAATCAGAAATTGTACCTGAATCAGCAAGTAGAAGAGCCAATGAGTTTTCAGGGGTAAGAAATAAGCACAGCAACAGACTCGAACAGCAAAATGCAACAGTGGGAGATTGAGTATCAACGAACAAAACCACAACAACAGCAAAGATAGTAATCCAAACAAAATTTGAGCAGATAAACCACACAAATAAGCTTAACCAGTGACTGCTATCTCCAATGCAGGAAAACTAATAGCTATTAATATTTTTTCTGAACTTTTCTTATCAAAATCCAGCCTCAGAATCGTTCAAGAAGCCCCTAAAAATAATTCAAGAATCCCCTAAGAATAATTGAAGAAGTCCCCCTTCATCAGCCCTTTTTAGGAGGTATATATAGGATGGGAATGGGCTGATGACTTGGAGAGAAAGAATGGGATTAAACCCCACTTCTCCCCCTTTAAAATTATGAAACTTGCACTTAGGCCCCAAAATCTGTTACCCAAAACCCTTCCAGCATGTGCTGAAAGGTTCTAAAGATTCTCTTTTAAGGCCTTTTACTAACATATCCCTAAGGGTTGAAGATTTTTACTGATTTCCCTTTTTAGGGAGACCATTATACCCTTTAATCTCTGCAAAATTGCGGAAATTAGGGGTACAAATTACTCCCATAACCCTTTATGTTTCAAACTATTTACCAAATTAACTTTTTGGCTTCCTTTTATACCCCTAGGGTCACTGCTGAATTACCCGACCTACCTAAGTCAGGTTTCCAGCATTTTTGGACTTATTTAACTAAGGGCCAGTCCTTGCATTGGTATTTAAGGACTGGCCAGTTCTACTATTTAGAACTTACCCTTTTTTTAAAACTTAGCCAGTCTCAAGTTGAGACTTAGCTTGGGCAATTGAACCCATTTACTAAACATAAGCTGGGCTAAGGCCTTTGCAGGCCTAGCCACTTAAGGTTCAGGGCTCAAAAAGAGCCTGGGCAAGTCTGCATTTGCAGACTTAGCCAATTTTGCACAACTAACCTCTTTTGACTGATCATAGGCTGGGCTAAGGTCTTTGCAGACCTAGCCACCTAAGATTCAGGGCTCAAAGCAGCCTTGGTGAGCCTGAATTTGTAAGCTCAACCAGCTTTGCACAACTAGCCCCTTTTGAGGTGGACTAGTGTGTTTGGACCTTATAGAGTTGATCAACTTTGCAAAGTTGACCACTCTGTTGGTCAATTATTACCTAATAGCCTATTTTTGTTCATTTTCAATTTTAACCTTTTTTAAAAACTAGCCATTTATGAGACTTAGTACTATTGCAGCTATAACCAATTTCCTAAAATTAATGGGCATTAACACTGCTCATACTAACAATAAACTATTGCAAACTCAGCCATTTCAACATACAATTGCACACATAGCCACAAGAAACCAAACATTGTTCATCAATCAATTAAAACTCAGAAAGGAAATTTGATAATGAAGAATCTTAATCAATCAACTCACATGACCCAATTTCATGCATCAAAGTGTCAGTTAACATCAACCAGACTTAGTTACAACCAATTTATGTTAAATGATTTACTGTACGACCTAAAACCCTTAAAATTCATGGACATAGACTTAGTAGAGACTAGATCTCATAACAGTCAACAAGAAATGAAATATGGCTTATATCAGACATAAGAACAATGGACCTTAACAGAATAACATAAGCATGATAATCAGAATCTACTTCCAAATACTAATCCTAGCTTGATATAGACATGAAGGTGAAGAAAAGAAGAATATGGAGAAACAGTGAAGAAGAAACCTAAATCTATCATGTAAAAGTGACATAAAGAGAAGCAGAATCATATTAGCATACTTATTTAGCAGATGAAAGCACATAAGAGGTGATATAGACATGAAATGAGGCTAGACTTGTACTAAAACAAACAGAAGGGATGTTGAAAAACCAACAAATAAGAAAACCCTAAATATAAACAAAGGATGTGAAGATCTCTAGAACAAATAAGCAAACCCAGATCAAACACAGGATAACTCTGATATAAGAAATGAAGAAAGACGGCTAAACTTTCACTAAGACTAAACACAGAAAGAAGAACAGTCAAGATATTGCAAACTAACAAAAAGCAACCTAATACAAAGATGAAAAAGAATGAGAGACAAACAACTAAACTAGTATTAGAAATAACATGCAAAATAACAGAAGAAATATTGAAAATCAACAGGATGGAGAGGCCTAATACTAACAGAAGACAAAAGATAAAGACAAAAGAAAGATATCCAAGTCAAGTCTCCAAATCAGAACAAAAATCCAAACAAGCGAGATAGATATAGCAAATGACTAAACAACTAAACGTGTGAAGAATCATAGTCATGCTTTTGAACCTAACCAATCAGAAACCACAAACCAAGAAGATGAAGAAGAAGAGATAGATCTTTTAAAGCTAAGTAAACTAAACATAATCGAAACAAAACAGAAAGAGATACAGAAATGAACAAGTTAAGAAAATTCTAATATTAATAGATGAAGTTGCAGGATTTCAAGATCTAAAACAAAAAGAAAGCATACAAGTAAACAGACAAAGAAAGCAGATAAAGCAAAGAAGAGGGTTAGGGTACTTAGCTTGCAGGGCCTGTCCCCTGAGCTTCCCCTTTCACTCTTTTCTTTCTTTTCCGGTCTCTTTCAGACCTTTCTTTATTCTCTTTTTTTCATTTTTCCTTTTTCTCATTTTTTTCTTTCTGTTTTCTGCTTTAGCCGTCAAGACATGGGATTTAGACTTTTTGGTTTACAGAGGGGTGTTTGGGAGAGGGTAAAGGTGAGATCTTTGGAGGAAAGTTGGTTGTGAGTCGCCGGAGTTAGGGTTCCGGTGACTTTGTTTTGGATATTCGAAGAGTTGCGGGAATATTCGAGGGAAGTGGGTGGTATGGTTGGATAGATTGGACCAAGACGGTTCGATTGGCATTGGTTTGGTAGAGTGGTTCGTTGTTTGGTGGTCACCGGTGGTAAGTTCCGGTGATCGGAATTCTGGAGAAAGGGTCTGTTTTAGGGGTTTCTGGTGTCTGATGAGGTGAAGAAGAAGGAGAAGAAGAAAAAGTGATAGGTGAGGGGTTGGGGTTGGCTGGCGACCACCGTGGATGGTGGTGGCCACCATGGCTAGCTAAGGTTCGAAGGTTGAAGATGAAGATGAAGGTGAGAGAAGGGTTTGGTTTTAGAGGCGGCTATGGTTACTAAAGTTGAGAAATGGCCGCTTCTTTCGGACAAGAGCCTTATATAGGCTGATTGACTAAGGTAATCTAGACCGTTGATCTGATGAAGATCAATGGTTCAGACCAAGCGTTACTAAAACGGCGCCGTTTAGCTACTTATGAAGCCTAGATCTTCGACCCTTAGATCAAATCAAACAGACGGCTCGGATTAATCCTCACATCTCAGTTAATTAAATAACTCCTCTAATTATTCTAACCGTTGGATCTAACCTGAAAGAACGGTGGAGATTGAGTCTCACACTTAATGAACTGGACCCGTTTCTTTGGGCTAGGCATCTGGGCCATTTAATTCAGTTCTTTTGGCCCAAATCAATTAAACCCAACTATTTTTTGTATTTTCTGATTTTTTTTAATTATTAAGACACCATTTTTTTCTTTTTCTTTTATGAATTATTAAAAAACTTAATCTCCTACTTATTCTAATTATCTAGTATTTTTTGGCAATTTTCTACTATTTTTTCCTTGATTTCCGCTACTAAGAACTATTTTTGATAATTTTTTTTTAAAACTAATTAATTTAAACAAAGTAATTATTTAACCTATTTTTTTGATTTTTCTAATTTCCAATTATTCAAACGCACAAAATGTAGCTAATTTCAAACAAGGCATGCAATTGCACTCAAAAATATATTTATTTTAATTTTGGAATGGTTTGCCCGGTGCAAAAATCATGTGCTCACAAGGAGCATTCAAACATGTACGAGAAAAAGAAGTCAAAGTTTTCATTTGGAGAAATATAATTTGCCGGTTCGGTGTGCCAAAGGAAATTGTATGCGATAACGGTCCACAATTTATCGGAGCTCAAATCACGGAATTTTTCGAAAGTTGGCAAATAAAGAGGATAACATCAACGCCTTATCATCCAGTAGGAAATGGGCAGGTAGAATCTACAAATAAGATCATCATTAATAATTTGAAGAAACGATTGGAATAATCAAAGGGTAACTTGCCTAAAATATTACCTGGAAGTCTTATGGGCATAACACACGACCACGAAAACAAGCACAGAGACTCTTTTTTCTTTGTATACGGGGCTGAGGCACTTATCCCAGTTGAGATAGGTGAGCCAAGTACGAGAGTGGCACAAGCAATGCAAGTGTCTAATTATGAAGAGATGCAGGTCAATTTAGATCTATTAGATGGTAGGAGAGAAGCTACATTTATAAGAATGTTCGTGCAAAAGCAAATGATTGAACGATATTACAACATGAAAGCCCGTTTGTGATATTTCAAAATTGGGGACTTCGTGCTTAAAAAGGTTTTTCAATCTACCAAGGCAGCCAATTCTGGAAAGCTAAGTCCAACTTGGTAAGGACCCTACAGAGTACGTGATATTGCAGGAAAATGAGCGTATGAGTTTGAAACGATGGACGGTAAAATACTCCCCTCGCATTGGAATGTTATTCATTTAATGAGATATTACTTCTAAGGAAAAATACATAGTCGGGTATCATTTTATTAAGTTTTATTTTTTGGATTTTTATAAATTTTATGACTAAAGAGTTTAGATGATAGGAAAAATGCTTACCCGTATTAAATGATGAGTCACGACCTGTAAGGCAAAATGGAATACCCTAAAATTCCAAGCCTAGGGTTATAATAATTCTGATAGAAACATACACGGGTAATGCAGTCTTCATCAATAATCATACCCCCAGTCCCGTACGTATTTCCTTTTCAGGAAAAGGGCCAGACGAAGAAAACTATCAGGTGCTCGAGGATTCATACTTCAACACTCAAACACTTGGGGGACTACATAGAATATTCAGTCACGTGTATAAAAAAGGCAAGGAGATTTGAGTAAAATCAAGCCTAAGAGAAGTCAAGCACGGAGTGGAAGTTAATGAGTCATAAGTACTTCATCATAGTATCCTTTCCCATGAGAACAATGGAGTCACCTATCAAACCCTTCCTAATGTTCTGGAGCTAAGGGAAACCCACTATATTACATATATAGTTAAGGGTAAGAGTTTTATACAAAAATAGATTATAAGGAAAATCCTGTATCTATTATTCTATTTTTTGTAAATCTGTTACCAGAAAAATAGTTACGAGAAAGTTATAGATTATCTCAAATACATGTAAGGAGTGATTTACAACTTGTCAAAGTTCAGAAATAAAGATTTGTTCAAGTTATTCCAGATAAATATGTATGTTCCTATTTCTTATATCGTATTAAACACCGTTATGATGTTAAGACGTATTCTTTATCAAAGTGTCAATATATAAAAGGGTCCTCTTTTATGAATCTCATATTATTTAATCATGAGAACAATAAAAGCATTTTCAGATAATAAAAATGCAGCCTATTCTCTAAGTCCTTTAAAAATAAGAGCCAAGAATATAACATGTAAGAGTTTTGAAACTTCTTATATAAAAAAAAGACAAGTATAAAAACTTGTTCATATTCAAAATGCCCCTTACACAGAACAAGGGAACTTGAAAAATTCTAAGTAAAGAAAGCTTCTATGGCAAAAAGTCATCACAAAAAGTTAAACACTTTAAACAGAGACTTCCAAAAAGGCAACTGCAAAAAGGGGAAATTGACAATAAATAAATAAATAAACTTCTAAGAAGACGAAACTAAAAGGAGGGTTATTTACAGACTCAATTGACTCAACTGTAAGTTGGTCTTCAGTCATAGCACTGGTAATACCCATGGAAACAACTTCAACTTGGTCACTGATAGTAGGCATGGAAGAACTCGAGGGAATGGCCACACTGGCGGTAATCACAACTTCGGAAACAACAAACTTGGGGACTTTCGCCACAAGGACTTCAGCCACAGGAACTTCACCCGTGAGAGCTTCAATCAAAGCAGCTTCAACCGTAGAAGATTCATTTGGAGGGCCTCAACTAAAGAAGTTTTAGCTGCGGGAAGACTAGCTTCGGAAGATGAGAAATCCGGTGGTTGTTGAGCTTTCTCGATGGATTCATTTACTTTAGCCAGCTAACATACAGGATTGAAATCCCTTTGGCTCATTTCCATCAAAGCATCACGGCGGGTTTTGAGATAAACCCAACTAACTTCAATGTTGGAAGATTCTTCAAAAAGTTCATAATCCTTTTCCCAGGCCGAGACTTCATTTTTAAGTTCTTCATTCTTGAGAAGAATCATAAGCTGATTGCAGAGAGGTGTGGGAATTTTCTAAAGCACGGACCTTGTCTGCCGAGGCCCGTAACTCTTCTTGCATTCAAGAAAGTTCTTGTGCCATACCTTCTGCATACGCTTCCTTCTGAGCCAATAAAACATTCAAAGCTTTGTTTTCGTCAGCAGCCAAGGACAATTGTTCTGCAATAAGCTCTTTAGTACTTGTAGATTGGTCTGCAGTAGCCTTGACCGTCCCCAACTCAGAGTAAGGCTCTGAACTTGTTCCTCCAAAGAATTCTTTCTTTTTTCCTAGATTTCCATGTCAATCTGCGTACTTTCGTACTGACTTTTCCAATTGTTGGCTTCCAATTGGGATTCACGGGCAATATTCTCTGCATCATGAGCAGTTTTCTCCAGATCACGAGCTAGTTTCTCTAAGAGCAGAACTCAACTCATGAGCTCGGTACCAATAAGGTTGACCTGGTTGTAAAAAGTATACAAGGTAAAATTCCAGAAAACCATATTTTACAAAAAAGGAAAATAGATTAAGGAATACGTTCAAACTAGCATGGACTATGTCATTCAAAAGAGTCACGTTACTGTGACTCTCGAGCTTTGTTTTTTCAATGGGACCAATCAAAGGCGCAAGCCATGTGTCTGCTTACCCAGATTTTCTCAGGAGGCTACTATATCGAGTGACTTCGATAGTAACACTCCTCATATTCGAACTCCTACTCGAGGAGCCTATCTCAATATGATGGATAATGGGAGGAGTAATAGTTGAAGGAGGAATAGCAATATAAGGAATCGAAGTAGCAGATGAGGGAGCCAAAGAAATAATAATAGGAATGGTAGAAGTAGATAAAGGAACTTCATCTAAAACCGAACTTAAAGGACCATACTAAAACCACTTATAAAAAGTTGGTTTATTGACTCAACAGTGTCAGAAGGGGTAGAGGTTTTACCATCATGAATGACCACAGGAGATATGACAGGTTCAGAGAGAGGTAAGTCAGGAGAAACATCAATCTCATCATCAGTGACGATTCGTCTCCTGACTCTTGGTCTAGTTACCAGAGAACCGTCACCTTCTCCTTCAGAGTCATCCTCAAGAACGGATTTTCTTTTCTAAGATCTTGAAGGAATTGAAACATCTTGATGCGATCCTATGAAAATATCTTGGCTACGTGATGCCAAAACACTTCAAGAATGACTCTACGAGTGGTAAAACCTTAAAAAATAAAGGTTAAAAATAGAACGAAGCCAAAACAGCAAAAGGGAAGAAAGAAAACGTTTCTTACCGTTGGTCTTTGGTTTTCGACCGTATCTTTTAGAAAGGGTTTTCCAAGTCCTACCCTCCATTAGGGCAACTTTCAGAAGTTTTTCCACCCAACCACGGATGTTAGGAACAGATGTAACCATACCCATGGTTGCTGGAAAAAAACACGATAGTTAAAACAGGTAAGGAAGGAAATTAATAAGCGGACCAATCTTCTCTAGGAAGCGGAGGTATTTTTCACTAACAAGACCTGCAGTGGGGGCAACAACATACCGAACATACAATCCATGGTCTTTGTCATCTTCTGGATTCACCAAAACTCTTTTACTCCTGGATGTTAAGCTAAAAATGCCATTTTGGAGCAGTCTAATGGAGTAAAGGTGAATCAAATGGGGGAAAGTAAATTCTACGTCGGCTTTGTTAGCAAGATGTCTTAAACAGGCAACAACTCGCCATACTATTGAGCCAATTTGCCCCAAGCAAATATAAAAAAAGTGGCAGAAGTCTAGGATGACCGGGTCGATGGCCGGTATAAATCCCAAATTGAAAGGATAAGTGTAAACAAAGGAATAACCTATCATATATGAGGCAATTCTTTGATTCGGGTTAGGAATAATAATGGGGAAATCTTTAGCCCAATGACACCCACTCCTAACTATTGGAGCCAAAGCGCTTGTGATTAAAGTAGGATAAGGATTAGCAGAGTCTAATGTAACCACTTGGGTTTTTAAAGATTCCCTATCATGGTGGAAAGAAAACTCGGTAGGATTGATTTCTTTCTACTAAGAGTTCAGGCAAAGGCTATGATTCCCTACTTCTAGAAGGACCTCTTTGTGAATGATTCCAGAAGAAGTTCCAGAACCGGAAGGAGGTGTTAAAGCACCACCACGAGTGGAGCCTAGATTGCATAATCTACCTCCTCTTCTATTCCTTACAGGAGCATAGGGAAAACTATCGAAAATAGGAGTTTTCCTTGGGTTTGGGTTCGAAGAAGCCATGGATGCAAGAGTTGAATTGAAGCAAATAAGTTTGTAAGACGGAAGAATTTAGTTCAATTTATGAGCAATAAGACAAGAAGAAAGGTTATATTTATAGTATGGGATAATTATAAAAAAGAAAGAGTACGATGATGAAAGACGTTATAATGATGATAACTGATACTTCATGGAGAGTGAAGCCGAAAAGAAAGCCTGAAAAAGCGTTGCATGACAGTGCAACCAATGAAGAAGCAACACATGTCCAGGTCATTAAAAGGAAGTGACAATTGAAGCGTCAACTATGTGAAAGCATTAATGGTGACACAAATTATCCTTTTACGAATTCCACTTCCCAAATATTCATATTGATGAATAAATGGAAAGTGGAGGGACTATCTGTATTGGAAAAAGTTAAATATATGAATGAATAATGATGTGGCATGACACGTAGGGTTACTTATAGGTTATGACCGGATCAAAAGACTAAGTTGACATGGATGAAAAGAAGTACGAGACAACGGGGTTAAAAAGAGATACGGGAACAAAGATAAGGTACGAGTTAAAAGACTCGAGAGCCCCGTACCTATTTAAACGCAGTAATGTAAGAGATACGAAAAAACAGTGAACCAGGACACATAAGAGGATGAAGATACGCGTCAGAGCCGTTAAAGAATATTTGTATTAAACATAATGATTGTGTAGTGTAGCATTAAATGACTGTAAATATTCATAATGGCCCCATTATGGTTTGATGTAACATACATTTTCAAAGATTCTCCAAAAGACCTATAAAAAGAGAAATATGTAATCAAGGAAAACATAAGATACTATTGGAATATATTTCAAATTTACAAGCTTTCTTATTTGAGCAATTGAAAATTCTTTCCTTTATTTGTTTCTTGATTATCAGAAACCCGATTCTTCTATATTCTAGATTTGACTAAAAATCTTTTTGGTTAAACAATTATATTATCACTATTGAGTTTGATAGTAAAAAAAATAATTAAAGAATTATTTTATTAACTAGTATCAATTAATAATAAAATAAAAAATAATTTATTATAACAGGTTAAATTCAGGTGTCTACGGATTGAGAATTTAGTGAAGTATATTATTTTTTTATTGCTGGTACACGCATACACAAAGTGAGTGAGAACTGAGAAGAGAGAAGAAACTCCCACTGTCACAGCTATTCATACAAAGCTGACATGTGTTATTACAATATTACTATAATCTATTGTGAAGCTACCTAAAAAGACAACCCAAGTGGGGCGAGGCTTGGTGGTGTCGAAAGAGAAACCACTACTGTACTATAATAAAGAGAGAAGAAGAAACCCAGTGCTCTCTGCTATTTCTTAATTCTTTCAATAAATTTAAGCACATCTTCTTTTAGATCACCCCATCTCGGTAGTCACGAGTTTTCCCTTGAAAAGTATTTTCATAAACCCAAGCCATCCGGTAGGCTAGTCAAATGGACCATAGAATTAATCGACTATGATCACATATTAACCGCGAACGACAATAAAGTCACAAGTTCTTGCCGACTTCATTGCCAACTTTAGCGCAAAACTAATGCTCGAAGTCGAAAAAGAAGCCGCCCACGCTTCTCCCCAGACTCGAGATCTACGAATTTTGTAGACTGACGACACTTCTAATGCGTCAAGGTCAGGACAAGAACTCATACTAGAAGTTCCAAAAAGCAAAGTGATTTGCTAGTCCATAAGGTGCCCCAATATGACTAACAACGAGGCCGAGTATGAGGCCGTGATTGCAAGACTAAGGCTAGCACTCAAGTACGGGGCGAGACTGGTCAGAGTGTGCTGCGACTCTCAACTCGTCATCAACCAAGTCACAGGGACTTTCTAGATCAAAGAACAAAGGTTACAAAAATACTAGGCCGAGATTTGTAAACTGCTGCCCGAGTTTGATGAATATCAGCTGGACCAGACTTCTCGAGCACAAAGCATTGAAGCAGACGGCCTCGCAAAATTAGCAGCAACTAGTAAAAACATAACCGGAGAAAGAAACATGGCCACCCTCCTCCACTCATCAATAGATCAAATCGAGGTAAGGACTATAAATCTAACTTGGGATCGTGCAACTGTATTGTTACATACTTGTAGGATGGCGTACTCCCAAATGATAAGAAAAGAAAAATCCAAGAAGCTTCAGATGCAAGTAGCTAGGTACAATATCATTCATAATGACCTATAGAAGAGGACGTATGGTGCCCCTTCTCCCGGCGAAATGCTTAGGTCCGAATCAGACGCGGTGTGTCCTTGAAGAAGTCCATGAAGGCCACTACAGAGCTCATTCTGGCAATCAAGCTCTAGTGAGATGCCTCATACAAGCAAGTTACTACTGCCCCACCATGAAAAAAAGGTTGCCGACTTCGTGAAAAAATGCAAGCAATGCCAAAATACGCTCCAATGATCCACCGAGCGGGCGAGTACCTCCACTCAGTCACTTCCCCTTGGCCGTTCATCTAGTGGGGAATGGCCATTGTCGGTTCCCTCCTAGAAGGGTGAGGTAACATATGATTTCTTTTGGTTTTAACTTACGATTTTTATAAATTGATAGAAGTGAGAATTCGCCCAGATACGCGAATAGGAAGTGATTGCCTTTATAGGAAAAATGGTCGCCGAATTTTTTGAGAAGTGGCATATCAAAAGAATACTCTCAACACCGTATCACCCCGCAAGCAACAAGAAAGCGGAATCCTCCAATAAACCAATACTGAACATCATGATGAAAAAGCTCGAGGACGCCAAGGGACTATGGCCATAATTACTACTAAAAGTACTTTGGGACTACAGAACAACGCAAAAGGCGAGCACGAGAGAGATGACATAATCATTAGTTTGTGGGGCTGATGCAGTAATACCAGTCGAAGTCGGAGAACTCAATTTGAGATATTCCCATGAGAGAGGGTTGAAGAACGACGGAGCAGAAGGCAAGAGCTTGACGAAGCCAAAGAATGGAGAGATATGGCCTTCGTAAGGATGATCGCCCAAAAGAAATAGACAAAACACTATTATAACAAAAAGGCAAAGGTCAGACCACTCAAAGTTGGGGACTGCATGCTCAAAGCTAAAACACAAGCAAGCAAAGACCCCCGAGAAGGCAAACCGGGAATAAATTGGGACGAGCCATGAAAAAGCACGGCAACAGCAAACAAAGGGTCATTCCAACTAGAGACAATCAAGGAAACTACTACCAAACAACTGGAATGTCACCCACTTTAAGTAATTCAACTTTTAAGAAAGAGCGTTCTCCAATTCGTACTCTTTTTTCCTCACTTGAGTTTTGTCCCAATCAGGTTTTCTCAGGGAGGTTTTTAGTGAGACGATAAGGGGGACACTTCAAGTTGAAGTACAAACAGAAAGAGGCATAGGACGATCAGTTCATTGACCAACCTCTCAATACTTCTCCCGGTCAACCTATTAAGGGACTAAATAGACTAGTACTGGGATGCTAGTTGACACTAGATAGATAGAGACTAGAATGCCAGTTGACACTAGACAAGCTGAGGCTGGAATGCTAGTTGACACTAGACAGACTGAGACTGGAATGCCAGCCCGAAAAATATATAAATTTCCCCAATGTATATGAACAAAGCACAAATGCATGAAGTTCACCCATATTTTTTCCAAACGCATAACCAAAGCAACTTTGCCTCAATACCTACTCAGTCCCCAACAGTAATTAAGAAATGTTACATTCGACCTTCTTCGAATTAACTAAGTACAGGTTGTATTCAACCTCGTTCAAATCAACACCTACTCAGGCCACGACAGTAATTAAGAAAAATTTACATTCGACCTCGTTCGAATTAACTAAGCACAAGTTATATTAGACCTTGTTTAGATCAACACCTACTTGGTCCCCGACCGTAATTAAGTAAAAGTTACATCCGACCTCGTTCGAATTAACTAAGTAAAAGTTACATTCGACCTCGTAAAAGTTACATTCGACCTCGCTCGAATTAAATAAGTAAAAGTTACATTCGACCTCGCTCGAATTATATAAGTACGTGTTACATTCAACCTCGTTCAAATTAACACCCACTCGACCCCCGGCCATAACTAACCAAAATTTAAATTCGACCTCGTTCGAATAAACTAAGTTATATTTTCCAAAAGTACAGGTTACATTCGACCTCGTTTGAATTAATTCTCACTTGACCTCCAACCATAATTAAGTAAAAACCACATTCGGCCTCGTTTGAATTGATTAAATATATTAAATTCGACCTCATTCGAATTCACGCCTATTCGGACCTATACCATAATTAACAAAGCACATGTTACATTTGATCTCATTCGAATTAACACCTACTAGCCCCTAGCCATGATCCAAAATGAGTTATGTTTCGACCTCATTCAACATATATGAACCAAGTTTTACGACTAAAGCGACCAAACGACAAAATAAAAGAAAGAGGCTTACAAACTCGATCAAAAGGAAAAGAATCAGGCACGAGCAATGAAAATGGCATTTCATACTTAAAAGTATTTTCTTTACAAATACTAGAACAAATTCCCACAAAAATATGTACAAGTCTACAAATAAAAAGAAAGAAAAATATCTACTCACCGCCCAACCCATCAACACCATCTACCTGATCGCCTTGGTCATCTCCACCCGTCTCTCCACCATCTCCACCGCCATCAGGATTCTCGTCCTCATACCAGGCATCATGTTCAATCCGATCCACACCCACATCTTCCTCGTTATACCAGTCTCTGGTGTAGCGGGGTCATAGCCATAAGCAACCCGAGATGTATATGCCTTACCACAAGCATACTCGAAATCGGCCATAGAAACCTTCCCCGACGTCATCAAATATCTAAATATATCTAGTTGGGCCTCGACGTGAATCCACTTATCATACAAATCCCGCGGAATATTAGGAAAAGCAGAAGTGTGAGAAGAGGACGGCTGAGCCAATAATTGTGCCTTCTCAGCCTTAAGATTGACAACTTGGTCACCAAGGATTGAAACCTTTTTCTCTAGCTACCCTATCCGCAAGCCGCTCTTCTTGGAGCTTGGCCATCGCCAAATCACTCTGCCACTCAGAACGAAGAATGCGAATTACAACCTCCAAAGCCTCCACTTTCGTTGAAGCTCCCAACCGAGTGAATTCAGTCTTCTCTAAGTCTATTGTCTTATCGGCAACCTTGCCACTTAGAGCATCCACCTTGATTAGACATTCTTTAAGCTCGGCCCACAGCGAAACAACTTGGGCTTGAAGATCTGCATATTGGGCCTCAACTCCATTGCTCACCTCAAGCTTTTCTTCTTTGTCCCTCCACACCCCTTTAAGGATGTTGCATCTGCCGATGACTCTCATAAACTCGTCATCTTTCTCTTTCAGCTATTCTTAGATAGCTTGAAAGTCTTCACTCTCGCCAAACCGCCTGCAGATCTCGTGATACTTCTTGTAATATTTACAGTACCTCCGCTCTATCTTCTGGAAAATTGTTTTGCGCCTCTCCTCTCAGCGGGCACTCTCGATCTCCAGAATAATGGTCTAAAAATGAGGGAAAGGAAGAAAACCTAAGTAGTAAAAATGGAGCACAAAGCACAGAATTTAAATGGGTCGAAAAGCTTACCCTAAGGGTGAGGCCGACTATACTCCTCGATAGGGCAACATCGTTCAGCTACTCGAGAGTTCTGCCCTCCACTTCAGAGTAGAGAGGACCTAAGGAATGGACCACATTCTTTATGTTCACTAGTAAGTCCTAGTCCATAGGGATCATAATGGTCCACATGGTTCTTTCCAACCTTACTTCAACCCGAGTAAACCCCTCACTCAACATCCGCACCTCATTGGAATCAAGATCGGAGCATGTTCCATAGTCGTCCTCAACAACACCCTTATCTCTCATATCAGTGAATGAGGTAGGAGTGTCAGTCGGCCGCGAGGACGACGGCTCATCTCGAAGCACGATACCCGGAACTTGCACAGGTGGCCCACCAACTCCAACCTCGGCATCGTGGAAAGGTACGCTTTCCACGACCCCTGCTGATGGCGGGACTTCATATGGCATATATACATCATCTTCAAGCATGATGGCGGCTAACACGTGATCACCCCTTGTTGAATCGACGACTTGGATTGTCCCATCGCCGACGCCCATCGACCTCCTTTTACGAGAGATCCCTCCTCACTCAGTGATGACTCTTCATCTAATTAATGAAGCAAGGGAGAGGCCAGAGTTTCTGGTGTTGATGCAGTCGATGACCGAATTGACCGAGCGGACTTCGAAGTTGTAGTGTTCGTCTTGCGAAACATAGGAGTAAGGGCCCTCGGCCTTCTCAAGGATCCCTGGACTGAAAAAAGAAGGCAAAAGGTCGGTCCCTACAAAATAATAAGAAGCAAGCAATTGGAAGGCCACAACAATATAAATTTGAATAGGTAAACTCACCGGTCAGAAAAGGTGCAGGCCCAAACTTCTTGAGGAAGGCCGGTCATTCGCGAATTCTCACTGTACGAGGGAGGACCCGACTAACCCAATCGTGAATGTCTTTAACTAAAGGAGAAGGTGTGGTCTCGGCTATATGAAGAGAGAAAAAAAATGTCAATACGACTGAGATTAGCAGAACCAGAGATCAATATAAAAGAAAAAAGCAGAGATAGATACTTACAGTCATAGTTCCAAACCTCGGGGAACCCGCTTGTATTGACCATCGTGTCCTCAGTTTTGACGAAGAAGTAGTTGAGCCAAAACTAACAATTTCCTTATCATCCATCTTCACAACTAAACATTTGCTTCATTGCAGGTGAAGATGTAACATTATCTCCCTATGAAAGCTAGGGGCGAAGAGATGCATTTAGTGGCGAAGTGACACCTCGTCCCCGGATAATTCCATATATTTTGCAAGCATGCAGATATGTTTGAAGATATATGAAGAAAGCTGGGTTGTAATAGCGGCATAATTCCTCAACCAATAGGAGAATAGGAAAGGAGTAGCCGACGTGAAAGGGGTAAGCATAAAAGGTGCAATACCCATGGCAGTTTATTTGTACCACATTGTACCCAACTGGAATTAGGTCGATATGAGTAGGACTTGTGAATTTTGCCCTAAACTCGGCAAAGTTAGCCTCTTTCATTAATGCCTCCGAGATCTCAAGGTCGTCTTCGGGCACCTTCAAAAAATCAGAGATGGTTTTTTTACTATGAGGGATTATCTCCTCCACCGTAGGAAATTTCTCTTCTTCAATAACAATTGAAACGTTATCATCACGGGGAGGCATGTGCGATGCCAAAGGAACAAGGCCAGTTGCCCTATCGAAGCTAGAAGAAACATTAACCATTATGTTTTAGAAATGGTGTTGCAAGTACATGAGGGTTAGGAGCAGCGGAAATCACCAAAATCGGGGAAGCAAAATTACGGAAGCAAGGTCAAGAGGGCAAGAAGTCTAAGTGAATAAGGAAGAAGAAGATACACGGCTTCAATATCTAGAGTGCAAAGAATAAGGAAAAATGGTTTCATATCCCAATTTATAAGAATTCAGGCATCAATACCGAGAAAACAAGTCACTACCTAGTGTAGGTATTGAAATGACATAGGCACGGGAAATAACACAAGGCACCGGAAAAATGCGTAATAATGACGTGTGATATCATGACATCACTCTGAATCGACGTGACTTTAGGTTGCGACTCACGAAAGGACATGTTGCAATCTCGACTAAAATGTTATCGCTCGACATGCTCGTCTAAACTTCTCAACCACGACTAATAGAGTCCGCTCATAGAGGTCATCCAGGGGCGGCCTCAATAAGCGGAAGAACTAACTGTATAGGTTATCCTATTCTCTAAGGCAATTTAGTATAAAGTGATATTAAGGAAAAATGAAGTGGTCGAGGTCGACTAGGAATAGTAGCATTTTTGGTCGGGCAGTTAACAATGGTCAAGGTCGAGCACTAACGACAGAGCACTAATAACAAGTTTTGTAATAAGATACTAAAGAGAATATTCTATTGAATATTCTATGTATTTGTACTATTAGAGTTGATTTGGGATATATAAGAGAAAAGAAGATAAGGGTATAAGGCATGTAATATTTATTTGATAAGAACACCTTTTTGAGAGGTAGACTCTCTCTCTTTTGCAAAGATACAAACTCTATAAGATTTTATCATCTATTATTTTATATTTTTCATCAGATCCGAGAATAGTTTCAATATTCTAGAATTTATTAGTCATTCATCACTGTTAGAAAGAAGAATCATCTACGTCATTCAATATTAGGTGAATTATTTTTCTTATTTATATAAATGACATTTATTGCTTGATGTTCCTCTATTATTGCCCAAATCCTTTGGAATATTAAATGCATGTTATTTTTAGTTTTCTACTAGCATTACCTCCCGTTATTTATACTAACTAATTCTAAATCTAGAGATATTATCATTAACTAGGTGTAACCCTTTATTACATAAGATTTAACAATTTAATCAAAGTTTATACTTTTTGGTCACACAAAGATCTTTTTTGTTTAACTATTTGGTATTTAAAATTCATACTAATCTGGATATTGTTGAGAATTAGATGAATTTTTCCGATGATATTGAAATTGGATTCATGTAATAGGAGAAAGATTTTTCATTCCTTAGCCGGAAAGGTATCTGGCATGAAAGAGGGATTAAGTGGAACAGAATTGACTGAGTGGTAGAATCGTGAAAATACTTGTTTGTTCCATATTTGGGACCTTAGCCCTATGGAAGAATATGTTACTCTAAAACACGAAAGAATTGAAATCTTAGGTCAAAATACTATATAAGAATGATATAAACTGCCTAAACAAGAATTTTTGAACAACAAACAGCCGGTTCAAATATTCACAACCAAGAAAGAAATGCTCTCTAAGAGAAATGTTTCACGTTCAAGTCTTGAACTCGAGACATCTAATTAAGACTCAAGAGATCTCATCCATTCGACCATATTCCTTAGCAGTGTTTTAAAAAGGGTTCCTGGGGCGAGCCCTGGGGCGAGGCGTACCAAAAATGCCCCGGAGCAATGGTGGGGGGCAAAAGTCCTGTAAGGAGTACGCCCAGAAGTTTGGGGCGTACGTCCGGGCGAGTTTTTGGTTGAGGCGAGTTTTTGGGTTGAGGCGTAAGCCCAACAGACATCTTTTTAAAAAGGAATTAAAATATTAAATTTAAAATAAACTTTTTAATATTGCTAAGAGCCCTAAATTATAAATTTTTCTCAATTCTTTCCGCTAGTCTACCTCTACCAAGAGCAACGATTTATCACTTTGTTTTGCAACAGAAAGCTTCATTTTTCTCCGAATGTCAAATTCAACAAGTTTATATCTTCCTCCATGTAAAAACTTTATTATTTTGAACTCATTACAGTTTAGTACTTCTCTTGCTCTCTTGCAAAATATAATACAGGATTATATGTATGCGTGCTTTTATATGTATTGATTAGATTTATATATAATTTCACTTATTTATTTGGAATTTATAATTTCATTAGATAATATGAGATTTCACTTATAAATATAATTATTTTGCCTTTATATGTAATTTCACTTATATAATTTTACTTTATTTGGGACTTCTGTATAATTTTTTTTATATATATATATATATATATATATATATATATATATATATATATATATATATTACTTATTTAAAGTTTTTTTTTAAAATTTATGCAATTTTATATATTTAATAATATTTTTTATAATTATATTATTTTATAAAATATTAAAAATTAAATACTCATGGGGCTTACGCCCCGCGCCTCGGGGCATACGCCCGGCTGAGGCATATGCAAAACGCCTCATCTTACGCCCCCTCCTTTTAAAACATTGTTCCTTAGTAATCATTATCCTTTCCTTTACTCTAGAATGCGGCTACTCAAAAATAAAATAAAATAAAATAAAACTACAAAAAGATGATTGAATCATGAGAAATAAATCAAAATGGATTGTTACGCAAATAGTCATTCAAATTTTATGTATAAAGTATACGTTGATTAATTATTTATAGCTATACATATGTTATATATATTATATATTTGCGAGTTATTATTAATTTAAGAGATATAATGAGCGACTATTTGGGTAACTTCTTCGAATTAAAAGGGGTTATCTAAGGCATCACAAGAAAGAGAAGAAATAGATGACCTACCAACAATCTCTATTTGCTATTACGGTGAGAAAGTCTTAACCAAAAAAAAGTGTCGTCTCTATAAATGCTCTTTTCTTCCCAACTTACCCTAAAATAAAACCCCACATAACACTCGGACAAAACAACCTAAAAACACCTTCACACACACACACACTCATCAAAATCCAAGAAAAAAATAGAAATTCCCATCTCGTCTTCTTTCTTTTCTCTCTATGATATATATCATATTAATTTAAAGATGATGAATCAAGAAAAAGATCAGAATCTTGATTCAAATAGAAACTGCTACAGCAAAAACATGGAAAAAAATGGAATAAGAAAAAGGGGAAAATACCCTTTAATTTCTTATGATGAATTACCAGAATATATGAAGGATAATGAGTATATTTTGAATTATTACAGAGCTAATTGGCCTCTCAAAGAAGCTTTTTTCAGTATTTTTCGTTGGCATAATGAAACTCTTAATGTCTGGACGTAAGTATCTCATTTCATGTTTTATTTCTTAATTTAGATTTTTAAATAGCATAAATTAATTGCAATTTATTTATCTGGAGTTTTGAATATTTTTTTTTTACAGGCATTTGATTGGATTTATTCTATTTATGGTATTAACCATAGCTAATGCAGAGCATATATCTCAACTTGCTGATTTTATGACTATGTTTATTAGGTATGTGTTTAATTCTGCTTCTTTTTTTAATTTTTTTTCTACGTATATTTTTTTTCTCTAAATTTTAGTTCCTTAATTCACATCAAATTGTTGACAGTGAAATAAAACAACATTTTATTTTATTTTGTTGAAAATACTTTTTTCCCCATTCATTTACCACCAAACCTCACACATCAAACAGCAAATTTTAAGACTACTTAGTTTTGTTTTTATTTATTTTATTTTATTTTTCACTATTTTCCATAATTTATCTTTTCTTTAATTAAGTGTCTATATATCCCTTTCCTCATTGTCTCAAGTAATTAGATAACGTTTAACTTCAACAAAAAAGATTATAGGTTTGACTATTCTCATGTAACACCAATTGCTGCACAAAAAATTAAAAAGATAATGTTAAAAAAGAGAGAAATTAATAGATTAGGACTTATGATATGATAAAAGTGTCACCTAAATGATGATAATATTAAAAAGAAAACAGGATATTAGTGAGTTAGGAATGATAGAGCCACCTACCATAAATAATTATGGTGAGATACAATAGAATCTCTCTATTTTGCTAGTGGTCTCGAGTTCGAACTAAATATTTTTTTCTTTGGTAGGATTTATATCGTGCAAATTTAAATTAGTCGAGATTTATTGCAAATATATGAAACACTATATCAGAAACTAAAAAGATATATCAGGAATGAGTCGGTCGATTCCAGTAGCTTTAGTTCAAATTTTGTTTTGTTTTAAAAAATTTTGTTTTGCTTTAAAAAATTGCTGAATACTTATAAATTGATAATTTAAAATTCAATAACTTAAAAAAAATATAAAATATCAACCTATAAATTTAAAATTGTGGCTCCACCTATGAATTTTTGATGCCATGAACTTTAGTGAGTAAGCAACTTTTTATGAAACCTAGGCCTAAAATATCCATAGGTGGTCCATTATTTAGATGGATGAAATGTAGGTAAATGTACGATATGGCTGGCCATCAAACTCCCAACCACTTTCTTTAAATGTTTGCACATCTATTTCATCTGATATTTTCTTTGTTACTTACTTCCCATCACAATAAGTGTCCAATTTGCTTTTAGTATATCTATTAAAAAATATTAAATTCTATACTGAAATAGCTAGTATAACTATTATACTCTAATTAAATATTTAATATGAGGAGTAAGAAAACTTTTTAGTGATATGTACATAGGGGTTATTTTGTAAAAACGAATTGAATTTTTTCTTGATTACATAACTTGACACTTATTTTGAACCAAAATAAAAAAGTAAATTGTTCACTTATTGTGAACTGTAGGCAGTAATATTTTTGAGAAAGATATTAAATATGCTTAATATCATACATGGGCGTATCTATGGTGTTCCATAGGGCACGTGGACCCACACTATCCCCTCCCTAAATCATGTATAGTAATATTATATTTTTTTAAAACTATGTAAATATATGTTTGTGTGCACCTATGCTCATATTATTATATGATGTGATAGTTAATAGGATCTAACTTTCTAAGTGAGGTTGCTATATCAAATCTCATATCAATCTTGTTGCTTTTCCTTTTCTTTTCCCCTAGAAATAGAAGCTCAAGGGAGATGAACATGCCTAGTGTCTCTTTTTGCGTATTTTTTTTATGGTAGGAACGATATGCATATTATATATAACAAAATTTACATAGTTTAGAGCTTGGGATGCTTACGCGGCATTTATATTACATGATTAAACCTATAAGAGTAGATACTCCCTAGTGGAGATTCTATCCTATTAATTAAGTACTTTTCTTTTAAGTCTTTTTTTGTTTCATTTATTCTTTAAAAAATTTCACACATTAAAATTTCTATTCCGTAAAATCTTATATGATTAAACAAAATATGTATATTAAAGCTAGTAGCAATGTATGATGTAGCATATAATTGATGGGTTCAACTGATCCGATATTTTCAAGATGGATAATAGATATAGATGCAAGAATAGTTTTTTAAAAATTTTAATTTTGAACTTATAATTCAAATTATGAGTGCGCAATAGTAAGAACTAAGGTTGAACATGTAAAATTTATTTCCTGGGTCCACCCCTTCTTAATATAGTACACCCATTCTGCCAAAATTCCGAATCCGCTTATTTGTTTAAATTATCTTTTATTACTTTTTAATCTTCTCATTTAATTAATATTTCACTAGACAGTAAAGGTAAATTCAGAAAAAAGTAATACTACCAAATAACGTCTTGTTTTTCTAAAAGTCAACTATTTTAAAACAAATTCAGTTCGCCCAAATGACTAATAATACGGGGACTAGTAATTAACCAACTATTCCATTTCAAACATAAAACTAAACTTTAATACTATCACTTTTTGCTAATCTATTAACAACTTGTTTGGATGTTTGTTACTTATTGTATCGTATCGTATTGTTACGTTAAATACAATATTATTTTAATTGTTACTTAAAAATACTTGAATTAATTCTGGATATTAGTAATTATCATAGTTTAAGATGAAAATTGATTTTCCTTCAATCTTGCAGAAATTTTCCGACGAGTGGAAATGCAAACATCTCTCACAGTTCAAAGGCTTTTTCCCAGGTGAGATACCTGCTGGTTCTTTAAATAATGTTAGTAGTACATTTTCATGAACTTTTAAGGAGTTTAATCTTTTATAAACTGACAATGCAAAAGAGTTTTTACACTATCATATCGCATAAATGATAAGTATAGATAATTTCCATAATAAGTGAAATTAGTTACTTGAAAAATAAAATTGACAACTTGCTATAACACGAACATTTACACTACTGTGTAAAAATTCTTTGCGCCACCAATATGTATAAGTTAAATTCATTTTACACTATCAGATCGCATAAATGATAAGTATAGATAATTTTCATTATAAGTGGAATTAGTTACTTGAAAAATTAAATTGACAGCATGTTAATTATACTTTCAGACTAAATTTACCACAATATCAGGTAACTCGTCCTATTAAGTTGGATATGATAATATGGAAAATAGAGTGCTTAGTAGCGGATCCAGAATTTTAATGTCATGGGTGCTAGCCGATAAAAATTCTGAAAGAAGATGAAAAAGAAGTTAAGTTGTGGGTGCTCACTCAATATATTTGTCTAAATATTTTTATAAGTGTCTTTGCAAATTTACTAAATCTGATCAAAGATAATAAGTGCTTGAGCACCCACAATTAACAATGTAGATCTGCCGCTGGACGTGCGTAAATCATCTTTACAATGTGGATGACAATGTATACAACTTAAACCCGTCTAATAACTATGTTATTGAACTGATAGCGTAAAAATTCTTTACATTGACGCAGGACCAACACATACAAATGGACATCACATTATCAAATAGGGTAACAAATGAAGCAACTTGGCCATTCTATGTGTTCTTAGTTGGTGCAATGTTCTGTCTTCTATCAAGCAGCATTTGCCATCTTTTCTCATGTCACTCACAAAAACTAAACCTTTTCTTAGTCCAAATGGACTATGTTGGAATATCAGTAATGATCATCACTTCTTTCTTCCCACCAATGTATTACATCTTTCAATGTTCACCACATTGGCAAATTGTTTACCTCATTGGAATCACAATCTTGGGAATTTGCACTATCACAACCTTGCTCTTCCCCGTGTTTTCGACCGGAAAATATCGGTCGTTTCGGGCCGGGCTTTTCATGTCTATGGGTTGTTTTGGTCTGGTACCTGCAATCCATGCACTTGTGTTGAATTGGAATGATCCTGTGAGGAATGTTACACTTGCATATGAATCTGCAATGGCATTGTGTTATATAATAGGGGCTATATTTTATGTTAGCCGAATCCCGGAGAAATGGAAGCCTGGATTTTTCGATTTAATTGGTCATAGTCATCAAATATTTCATACATTTGTTATTTTTGGTGCATTGGCTCACTATGGTGCTGCGAGGATTTTTTTGGACTACCGGACTCGATTGGGATGTGACAAAAGATAGAGAAATGACGCATTTTGGATACAAGGTGTTATGTTTGATACATATAGTACCAATATTTTGGTATGTAAGAACTATGTATTGTATAGTCAGAGGCGAATATAGGGCGAGTACTGTAGTATTCAACTAAACTCATTGTTTTGCGGCTAAAATTATGTATACATATGCAAAAAAATCAAATATATATATATATATATATATATATATATATATATATATATATATATATATATATAATAAGATCAATTAGTTCAGAGATAAAAACCATCTTATGATGTGCTGTAAGGATTATTTGGACTACCGGACTTGATTGGGATGTGACAAAAGATAGAGAAATGTTGCATTTTGAATACAAATATATTATGCCTGATATATTGGACAAATATTCGGTGCGTAAGAACTATGTATAGTCAGAGGTGGATATAGTGCGAGTATTATGGTATTCAACAGAACTGCATTGTTTTTTTTGGCTAAAACTATGTAAACATATGCAGAAAAGAAATAAAAAAAATATACATATATTAAGATACTTCCAATTTTTCCAATTGGAAACCTATAGAGTTACTTGATCCGAGAAACATCTCTAAGTTGGCTTATGGTTAGTTTTCTACTCAAGAATTTTTCATTTCTTTTTCGTAATTAATTAAAGTTTACAAGATGGAAAAATAATTACGGCAATGATTTTTTTTTTTTTTGGATTAATCATTGTAAATTTTCTCTTAAAATTTTTGAAAAAACCAAAAGACGCATATAATATGAATTCAAAGTAAACTGTACGTGATTTTAGTGAAATTTATGTTGTTACTCCCTCTTTTCCATTTTACAAAAAATTAAAAATAAAAAATAAAAACTAAGTAATTTTCCTTCCATTTTGCTTAAACCTCCATAAAATAGTCGAGGTGAGTGGCAATTTATCTAGCAAAAAATTGCACGGACGCCCCATTTGGGTGCATCTCTTTAACCTGTAGCCTCTTTGTCTTTTTGTTTGCATCCGTACTCACTTTTTAAAAAAATTTAGCTTCTCTTTTGTTTTGCTCAAAAGTTGTTGAATACCTTTGAACGAATCAATCAATGTAAATAAAGGGATAATCGGAATCAACGGTAATATATATTGAAGATTGATCGTCGGATTAGTATGTGTAGATTGCCTTTACAAGAAGATAATAAAGTTTAATGTAGTATCTAGAATAAATGAGCAGTGGAAATGTTGATAATAGAGAGAAGAGCGATATATATAGAGAGAGTTGTTTTATTAAAAATTGATCGATCCTTACAAATGGGGGAGGCCCTTCTTTATATAGGGAAGAGGCCCCCTCGTCCAACTATTACATTGACGCTAAGATATTACAAGTATATTCGAAATATAAAACGGGGGAGGTTGGGGACGTCCACCTAGACAGATCCGCCGACTCGATATTTCAAGGGTGGGACAGTATCCTTCTCCACGTACGGCCATAAGTGAGGACGTCCCCGAATATCGCCGTCCTCATAAGGAGGCGTCCCCATCTTGCACTTCATCCGGACCGGCCACGTGTATATGCAAACTGGTCGTACTTTGCATCCGATTTGTCCTCATACAGATAGTCCCTCTGCCTATTGGAGATGTGCTCGGGGCGTATCTGCGATGGGCGGATAGATCCAGCCTACGTTGGGTCCTGCGCACACGTGGCACGTTCTTCTGAACCGTCGCCTACTAACGCCGTGCATCATAATTACTGTTGTTTTCAATGCTGGTCATAAAGTCGATTTGACGTTTCGGTTTCCCGCCTATTTTCCGGTGCAAAAACCCTTCGAATTTCGTGCAATAGCTTATTATAAATAGGGGGCAGTTTCAATACTATCCCTTCTTTTAGATCATCAAAAACTCCTTGCTTCTTAACTTCTCATTTTTACATATCCGGCAATCCATCTCTCTGTTCTTAACATCCTTGCTACCATTTTCTTATAGTATCCAGTTAGTAACCCAACAAGATTTAGAAAAATGGCTAAAGATAGTCGTCGTCGGGAACCAGAAGGGGAATAGACTGGCTCCGGGGCTTCCCGGTGGTCGATGGGTAGCAAGAAGGTCAAAAAACCTCTTGTCCCTTTAAAGGAAGACAATCTCCTTCCTCGTGATCTGAGTGTAAGGAAGGACTTTTCTGCACCGGCGGATGGCGATGTATGGGAGAGGTCCACGTTCACTGTGGGCCAACTCCATGATCTTAGGGAATCCTGCCATGTGCCGGAGGAGGTGGAGACGAGTGTGGCCGGAAATGACCTGGTCTACATACATCGGCCGGGGTTCTGTGCCATCCACGAGTATCCTTTCATAATGGGGTGCAAACTTTCGATTTACCCCTTGGCGGAGGCACTGTGCCGCTTCTACAATATCTGCTCGGCCCAGCTTACTCCGTATACGTGGAAGATCTGCCGGATCTTGACAACGTATGCGGAGAGGGTTGGCGTGGACGTCTCCGTGACTCCGTCCACCATCTACTGCAGCTGTTCAGTCCCGGCTATATGAGGGGCAAGATGCTGCAGTTTAAGAATTGCGGAACAAAGGGCTTAGTCATCGAGGCGGACGATAAGCCCAACCGCCAATTCTGGATGAAGAATTTCTATATCCGTACCTCGGATTTGGTGGCGGACGCGACCGATTTTCCAGAGCTGTGGAATGCCAACCGTAAGTATTAATTTGTTCTCTCTGTGTTTTTGTACATTGCTTCGTCATTACGCCATTTTTCAGATGTTAACACCTTTTGTTTTTTATACGTAGTGGGGGCGCGCATGCCTAAGCCTGTCCCCGGCATTAGGGCGTGGGTGAAGCAATTGATCCCTTACACCGAAGAGTGCAGGACGTGGGTTGCCTTCGCTTTGAAGTACGACCTTCCAAGTTTGGCCTCGACTCACTAGTTTCCGTCTCTCTTCTATTTTTATTTTTTTTATTTTAGGTGTCGCCATAACTGATGTTTTATCTCATCTTGCTGCAGCTCGAAACGTGACGCGGAGACGGAGACGTCGTGCCGCCAATCCCGCCTCTTCGGACACCGAGCTCGTGATCTCTGTCAGGCAGGGTCTTCCTGAAGTCGCCCAGCCTGAGGAGGGCCAGACGACGTAGTCGCATCCGGCGACGCGGCTGCCGAGGTCGCCGACCCGGATCTTGCCCTTGCCCTCCGGGAGTCTTTACTATCTGACGCTCCCGGACCGTCTCGCTCCGCGCCAGAGCCGGCTATTGACCAGGCGTCCGGGGAGAACACAGAACCCTCATCCCTCCCTGTTGAAGAGGGCGCCCCGGCTGATGATGAACCGGCAGAGCGGAAGAGGCGTAGACTGCTCACCGGGAAGGGAGTGGTCGTGGAACAAAAATAAAAGAAACCGGCAACTCGTCATCCTGAGTTGAGGCCGGTCTTGCTGGGCGACGCTAAACGACCGGTGAGAGCCGCGGTTTTGAGTGCGGCTGAGGTGAACGCCACTGCTCCAAATGCCGAGGGCGACAGCGTACCAGCTGCCGCCGATGAGACCACGGGCGCGGGGGTAACAGTCGCTGAGCCTGCCTCCGGACCTGCGGGCGTGCCGCCGTCAGAAGGCGTTGAGGCGGCCCCAAAACCAGCAGATGTGCCACCGCGGGAGCAAGCTGGAATGGGCACGCTGGAGGCGGGTCACAGCCGTCGAATTGTGATTCCGACAGGTTACAAGCTGCTGCTGGAGAGTGAGCAGGTTGTGACAGACTTTGCCCTATTGTGTGGGGGTGCCGAACCGGTGTTGCTGAAGTCGGTGAGCGACCGCAACCTGTCTCGCCGAGTTGCCGGTGTCGCCCTGCAAGTATGACTTGATATATATTTTTCGCTCTTCTTTTGTTTTGAGGTTTTAACTTGCCTTCTTTTCCTTTTTTTTCGTAGACTCTTATTCTGGAGGTGGAGCAGAGCCGAAGGGACTGGAAGAAAATAATTACCCTTCGGAAGGTGTCGAAGAAATACAAGGAGGCCCGCGAGAAACACATGGCGCTCGCGGATGCTTTTCCCGGGACCCGGATTTCCGCCTCCTCCGAGAGAGCGTACAGTCGCTGGAGGAACAGTTGCACAAGCAGACAGAGCAAATTGAAAAGGAGGATGCTGACTTGTTGGCTACAGTGACTCGGAACGCCGAGCTAGAGAGCCTTATCCAACAACGGGAGGGGGAAATGGATTTGGGTAGCGTAGCAATAATGGAGGCAAGTGAGCTACGCGCCAAAGTCGATGCCTTATCGGCCGAGCTTCAAGCAGTTTCGGCTCAAGCGACAGTTGCTCGTCAAGCGGAGGCTGTTGGCCCAGTTGGAGACATGCCTCGCGAAGCCCAGGATATGTTGGTGTATGCCGAGGCGAGGCGAACTGTGTTCGAAGAGCTGCTGGCCGCTGGCAGAGCTACCGAGGCGGAGGTCAACGAGCAGCGCCGTCTGGTCAAGACAGCTCGTGAAGCCTGTGGCAACGACCCTGATTCCCCAGTCCAGACGGGCGGCTTCTTTGCTGACGCGGATCAGCTGGGCACTGGGTCCTGGATCGAGAGGATATTCCGGGATGATGGTGAGAACGGCGGTGATGGGGCTGAAGGAGACGACAAAGGCTTTGGTAGTTGAGTAGGGCTTATGTATTCTTGTAGTTTGTAGCCTCCCCCCTTGTAATTGTGTAATCATGTTTCAATAAAGAACTCTTTTTCGTTAATGTCTCTAATCTTCCTTCTTTGTTTTTACTTCCGTATTGTCGAGGTCGACCTTAGTCTCCAATTTGTATGGCGAAGGCCCCCCTGCCCGAATTCATTCTTGAACTGGGGCAAACCCATATTTTGACGTCGAAGGCACTTAGCCTGAGTCCCAGTTTGGGTGAGGTCAGGCTTATACGCCTTGCGCGGCCGTCCTTCCTACCTTTTGTTTTGCCTCGGAGAGACTGTACCATTATCTTTCAATTGTTAATGCCTTAGGCTTCCGTTTCTCCTGGCGGAGGCCGTAGCCTTCTTCTTTAGATGTTTTAGGCCTTAGCCCTTTGTTTTATCTGGAGGATGCCGTAGCCTTCTTCTTTGGACGTTTTAGGCCTTAGCCATTTGTTTCATCTGGAGGAGGCCGTAGCCTTCTCCTTTAGATGTTTTAGGCCTTAGCCAATTGTTTCATCTGAAGGAGGCCGTAGCCTTCTCCTTTGGACATTTTAAGCCCTAGCCATTTGTTTCATCTGGAGGAGGCCGTAGCCTTCTCCTTTAGATGTTTTAGGCCTTAGCCAATTGTTTCATCTGGACGAGGACGTAGCCTTCTCCTTTGGACATTTCTAGGCCTTAGCCAATTGTTTCATCTGCAGATGGCCGTAGCCTTTCGTACAATATGGTCGTAGTCCTTCATTCATTGGAGATGACCGTAGCCTTTCATATAATATGGCCGTAGTCCTTCATTCATTGGAGATGGTCGTAGCCTTTCATACAATATGGCCGTAGCCATTCATCAATTGGAGATGGCCGCAGCCTTCCATACAATATGGCCGTAGGCCTTCATTCATTGGAGATGGCCGTAGCCTTTCATACAATATGGCTGTATCCCTTCATTCATTGGAGATGGCCGTAGCCTTTCATACAATATGGCCGTAGCCCTTCATTCATTGGAGATGGCCGTAGCCTTTCATACATTATGGCTGTAGCCCTTCATTCATTGGAGATGGTCATAGCCTTTCATACAATATGGCCGTAGCCCTAGTCCCTGTGATGTGCTATTCGTATCGACCGGTACGCTTAGCGCATCAGAATAGATTTGCAAGCGATTTCGGACATCTCCTTCGTTGCCTCATTAAAAACCTCTCCGGGAAAACCCAATTGGGACAAAACCCGGCGGAGGGGAAAAAGAGTACGACTTGGGGGGTGTCTCTTAGAAATGGAAACGCTTGAGGTGTGAGATATTCCAGTTGTTTTGGAGTATCTTTCCATCCATGCTCTCCAGCTTGAAGGCGCCATTGTCTGCTGGCACGATGATTTTGTAGGGTCCGTCCCAATTGGTTCCCAACTTTCCCTCGTTGGGATCCTTGGATGCCAGTGTCTTGGCTTTTAGCACGTAATCGCCCGTCTTGAGTGGACGAATTTTCGTTCTTTTGTTGTAGTACCTCTCGACCTGCTGTTTCTGCGCCACTAACCTGATGTGGGCCATTTCTCTTCTTTCTTCGGCCTCGTCCAGGTCTTGTAGTCGTCTTGTGTCATTCTTATCTCCGCTTATGTGTGAATATCTGAGACTCGATTCGCCGACTTCAACTGGTATGACGGCATCAGTTCCGTAGACTAATGAGTAGGAAGTTTCTCCTGTAGAGGATTTGGAGGTGGTTCTATGTGCCCACAATACTTCTAGTAGCAGCTCAGGCCACAATCCCTTGGCGTCTTCAAGTTTCTTCTTCGGGATGTTTAATATAGTCATGTTAGATGATTCTGCTTGGCCGTTGGCGGCTGGGTGATATGGCGTTGAGAGTATCCTTTTGATATGCCATTTGTCGAAAAAGTCGGTTGTCTTTTATCCTATGAACTGTCGTCCGTTGTCGCACGTTATTTCCTTGGGAATGCCGAAGCGACATATGATGTTCTTCCAGATGAAGGCTATGACTTCTTGCTCGCGGATTTGGGCATAGGGGCCTGCTTCTACCAATTTAGTAAAATAGTCAGTTAAAACTAATAAAAAGCGTACCTTTCCTCGTCAGGGAGGCAGCGGTGTGGAGGGGTTCCCCCGGCTGATGTATCATGGAAGCGAACCTTTGGCACTTCTCGCATCGTCGGACGTAGTCTGCCGCGTCTTTCTTCATTGTGGGCCAATAGTAACCGGCCTATATCAGGCACCGCACGAGTGTTCTATTTCATGTATGGATACCGCAATGACCCTCATGGACTTCTTCCAGTACCAGAGTCGTCTGGTTGGGCCCCAGGCACTTGGCCAGGGGTCCTCCAAAAGTTCTTTTGTAGAGATCGCCGTTCATCAGGCAGTATCTGGCTGCTTGTGTGCGAAGCTTCCTGGCCTCTTTTTTGTCGTGCGGTAGGTGCCCTTCCTGCAAGTATGATAGGAGCCGGTTGCGCCAGTCCAAAGTTAGGTGTAGAGAGAATACCTCGATGTGATCGATGGCGGAATGCATGAGGGTGACAGGTGCTTTCTTTGCTTAGGTTAGTAGCCGCTGCGGCCAGTTTGGCCAATCCGTCGGCTTTGGCGTTGTGTACCCTACAAACATTTTTGAAGCGACACTCGTCGAACTGGGCCATCAGTTTACAGACCTCGGCTTGATATTTTTGTAATCTTTGCTCCTTGATCCGGTAGGCCCCGACGACTTGATTTATCAAAAGTTATGAGTCGCAATGCATGATCAGTCGGCGGGCCCCGTATCTGGCGGCTAATTTCAAAACTGCAATAACAACTTCGTACTTTGCTTCGTTGTTAGTCATCTCGGGGCATCGTATGGACTGGCGAACGACCTCGCCCGTGGGGACCTCAAGAACGAGTCCCAGTCCCGATCCCGAGGCGTTCGCGGCCCCATCGGTGTGGAGTATCCAGGGGTCCATGTTAGGGGCCGTTTGCAGGGCCTTTCTTCTCAGCCTCAGGCGAGATGTCGGCGCTAAAGTCGGCTATGAAGTTGGCGAGGACTTGTGATTTGATGGCGGTTCTGGGGATATAGGTGATATCGTGCTCGCTGAGCTCTATAGCCCATCTGGCGAGACGGCCCGACAGTTCGGGCTTGTGTAGGATGCTTCTTAGAGGGAAGGTGGTTACTACCCGGATGAGGTGGCATTGGAAGTAAGGTCTCAGCTTTCGGGAAGCCGTGACCAATGCTAACGCCAGCTTCTCGAGGTGTGGGTACCAAGTTTCGACGTCCACTAGAGTCTTTCTAATGTAGTAGATAGGTGATTGCCTACCTTTCTGTTCGCGGACAAGCACTGCGCTGAATACAACCTCGGAGACGGCCAGATATATTAGTAGGGGCTCGTTTTGTTCCACCTTTGCCAACAGTGGCGGGGATGTCAGGTACGTTTTTAATTCTTGGAGGGCCTTAACGCATTCGTCACTCCAGTGGAAGCCGTTATCCTTGCTCAACACATTGAAGAATTTGTCGCACTTGTCTGGTGATCGGGAGATGAAGCGAGAGAGGGTGGCTATTCGGCCTGTCAACTTCTGAACCTGTTTCTTGCTGGTAAGTGCTTCGGGCATCGAGGCAATTGCCTTGATCTTGTCAGGGTTGACCTCGATCCCTCTCTGTGATACAAGGAAACCGAGGAATTTCCTAGATGCTACGCCAAAAGAGCATTTTTCGGGGTTTAACTTCATCCCGTAACTGTTCAATATTTCGAAGGCCTCTCGCAGGTGATCGATATGGTCCTCCTTTTTTGCCGATTTAACCAGCATGTCATCGATATAAACCTCCATGGTCTTCCCGAGTTGTTTATTGAACATCTTAGTGACCAACCTCTAGTAAGTGGCCCCCACGTTCTTCAGCCCGAAGGGCATCACCCTGTAGCAGTAGGTACCTTGGTGGGTGATGAAGGTGATTTTTTCCTGATTTGGTTATAGCCGAAATATGCGTCCAAGAAGCTCAATAGCTCGTGCCCTGCTGTGGCGTCGATCAGCTGATCGATGTGGGGCAGGGGAAAGGATTCTTTAGGGCAGGCCTTGTTTAGGTCGGTGAAGTCCACGCACATTCTCCATTTTACGCTTTTCTTCTTGACCATTACCACGTTGGCGATCCATTGCGGGTACTTTGACTCTCTGACGGAACCGTTGGCTAGTAACTTGTCTACCTCCTCCCGGACCGCCTCGTTGATGGCGGCATTGAATTTTCTCCTGCCTTGTTTTACTGGTGGATGTAGTGGATCCACGTTGAGCCGGTGTGTGGCGATACCTGGCGAGATCCCTGTCATGTCTGCATGGGAAAAAGCAAACGTATCTATATGTTTAGTCAAGAATTCATGGTACTTACCCGGGTTTACGAGCCCGTGACCGATGTAGGCCTTCTTCTCAGGGTCGTTTTGGTCTAGCTTAACCGGGTTGAGCTCCTCAGCCGTAGCATTGCAGGCTTCTATGATGTCTGGATCCCTTATGGCGTCGGCTGTCGGGTCTGCTTGGGTCCCCAACATGGTTGATTGCTATGCCTTCGCGCTTGCCCCGCTTAGTTGTTTGGTGTGAGCGCAATCCTTGAATTATTTTGTAGCATTCTTGCGTTGTGCGCGGCTCCCCTTTGATCTTGAATATTCCCCATGGGGTAGGGAATTTGATTACTTGGTACAGGCTTGACGGGACCGCTCGCATGGCGTGTATCCACGGGCGTCCAATGATGACATTGTAGGTCGTCTCCTGGTTCATCACATGGAAGGTTGTTTCTAGGGTGACGCCTCCCGCAAGGACGGGCAGGGTCACTTCTCCTGATGTGTGCTCCACTGTATTGTTAAAATCGGTTAGAGTTATGCACCTGGGAGTGATTCTATCCTCGAGTCCCATCTGTGTGAGGACTCTCGGATGAATGATGCAGGCGCCGCTTCCATCATCGATCATGACTCTCCTGACATCGGTATCAATGATACGCAGGGTAATAACTAAAGCATTATAGTGAAGGAAACACAAACAATCGGCGTCAGACTTATCGAAGGTGATACTCACTTCGAGGTCATCGTACCGTGTGTGGGAGATGGTTCTCTTCAGTCGATGGGTGTTGGTGAATTTGACGTGGTTAATGGTGACATCATCCCCCTCTCCGACGATCATGTTTACCGTACGCGTCGGAAAGGGTGGCTTTGGGGGTCCCCTGGAGTGCTCCCGCCCGTGGCCAAAATTAGCTTTCCCTTGTCGCTGAGCAGTTCCCTCAGGTAGCCCTGGTTGAGCATTTTGACGACTTCCTACCGTAGGCCGATAGAGTCTTCACTCCGATGCCCTCGTTCCTAATGGAACTCACACAGGACGTTGGATTTCCTCGTGGCTGGGTCTGACTTCATCTTTTGGGGCCACTTCACCTTAGTGCGAGCTTCTTCAGTGCGTACACCACTTCTGAGGGTGAAACACAAAAGTTATGTGATAAAAGTAAATGGGGCGTACATCGGTCATTTTTGAGTGAAGCGACGTGATGCTGCACAACATCCGTATGGCGCGGGGGTGGAAATGATGACCTTGCATAGGGCTGGTGTCATTCCTTGCTGGGGCGAGGGGGAGTTCCCGGCGTCCCTCATGTCGTCGATCTCTCTTTGCGTTCGGGTGCACGACCGCCAGCCGCCGGGTTGGCCTGTTAAGATCCTCTTCATCTTCCCGCACCTCGGCACAGTAAGCGTTGTGGATCTCGTCCCAAGTGGTGGGAGGGTACTTCATGAGTCGGCTTAAAAATTTTCTGATCACCTTTGAACCACTCCTGTTTAGCCTATATTGGAAAGCGGCTACCGTCATCCCCTCCGATACATTTGGAAGAGTCATTCTTAGATAGCTAAATCGGGTAAGGACGTCCATGAGTCCTTTCTTAGGCGATTTCTTAATGGCGAATATGTCGTTCACCCTCGCCTCTGCTTTCTTAGTCCCGACATGGGTGGTAACAAACTTGTCTGCTATTTCCTAAATTGTTTCAATGGAACATGCATGTAACTGTAAGTACCAGGTTAGTGCTCCTCCGGTCAGTGTTTCGCCGAACTTCTTCAGCAGTACTGACGGTACCTGTTCTTTAGATAAGTCGTTACCTTTTACTGCGGTGACGTAGTGGATGAGATGATCCTCGGGGTCGGTGGTTCCGTCGTACACCTTCAGGTATGGGGGCATCTTGAAGGTTTTCGGGATGGTGTAGGGTGCCGCTTCTTCGGAGTAGGGTTGTTCCACAAACCTTCCAACATCCCGTTTGGGTAGTAGTTTAGGTGCCCGAGGAACCTTATCAACCATATCTTGGT
>JASVEL010004945.1:0-27600 GCA_032618575.1 Nicotiana noctiflora | reverse complement strand
TAAAACAAACCAAAAATTGCAGGAAATAAAATTTGCAGAAAAGTATTCCCTCGTTATATAGGTGGACGCCTAGACAGAAATTGAAAATGCATGATTGTATGAAATGCAGTGCAGAAAAGTATTCCCTCGTTATATAGGTGGGCGCCTGGACAGAAATTGAAAATGCATGAATGCATGAAATGCAGTGCAGAAAAGTATTCCCTCGTTATATAGGTGAGCGCCTGGACAGAAATTGAAAATGCATGAATGTATGAAATGCAGTGCAGTGCAGAAAAGTATTCCCTCGTTATATAGGTGGGCGCCTGGACAGAAATTGAAAATGCATGAATGTATGAAATGCGGTGCAGAAAAGTATTCCCTCGTTATATAGGTGGGCGCCTAGACAGAAATTGAAAATGCATGAATGCATGAAATGCAGTGCAGAAAAGTATTCCCTCGTTATATAGGCCTGGACAGAAATTGAAAATGCATGAATGTATGAAATGCAGTGTAAAAAAGTATTCCCTCGTTATATAGGCGGGCGCCTGGACATAAATTGAAAATGCATGAATGCATGAAATACAGTGTAGAAATGTATTCCCTCGCTATATAGGTGGACGCCTAGACAGAAATTGAAAATGCATGAATGTATGAAATGCAGTGCAGAAAAGTATTCCCTCGTTATATAGGTGGGCGCCTGGATAGAAATTGAAAATGCATGAAGGTATGAAATGCAGTGCAGAAAAGTATTCCCTCGTTATATAGGTGGGCGCCTAGACAGAAATTGAAAATGCATGAATGTATGAAATGCAGTACAGAAAAGTATTCCCTCGTTATATAGGTGGGCGCCTAGACAGAAATTAAAAATGCAGAAATGTATGAAATGCAGTGCATAAAAGTGTTCCCTCGTTATATAGGTGGGCGCCTAGACAGAAATTAAAAATGCAGAAATGTATTCCCTCGTTATATAGGTAGGCGCCTAGACGGAAATTAAAAATGCAGAAATGTATTCCCTCATCTTGATAACCGGGGAATGGATTTTAAAGATGCTACCTTCCTCTTTTTTGGTATTTTCTTTGACCGATTGTCTTTCACCTGTGAATTTCTTCACTTATTGTCAAACTTTCTCTTTTTGGTGTTTTCTATCTTTCCACATTGGTCACATTCACTTTAAAGTGATTTGTGAAAATTTGTTCCTGTATGAATCATGAAACAATATTTATTAGATATAAACTACTGGCAACTGACATTTGCCGTCCCTGCTTCTTATTGCTTTCTTCTTTTTTTGCTTTTTCTCCCACTGTGTGGTTTTTTTAGCTGTCTATCTCTTGCGAACTCTTTTTGTATTTTCTTACTTTTCCCTTTTTGTTTTCTTTTCTTTTGGCCGTGCTCGCTAAACTTCTTTATTTTCTCCCCACTTCTTCTTTTCTTTCTGATCCAGTGTTGTTTCAGCTCTTATCATCAGGAGCTGGTAGTTAGCTCTCAAAAAGGTAAACAATGAAATGCAGAAAAATGAAAGAGGGTAAGGGTGTTTCGGAGAGATGATAGAACTTATTTGGGCATTGTTGGCTGATTCTGCTGACCATGCCATGTATTTAAACTCCGACCCAGTTCATTCCAATCATTATTCTGACTCCGAATTGTTTCCAACCCAAACCGATGCTATTTTTGTTGCCTTTTCTCTTTTCATGGTAATCCTCACAATCGCCCTACGGTGCCTCGAAAGTTTTTCACCAATAGGACTCTCTCATTTATTCTCTCTCAGCCTCACAATCGCCCTGCAGCGCCGTTAAAGGTTTTCACTGATGAGACTCTCTCATTTTTTTCATTTTTTTTTTTCATTTTTCCTTTTGTGTTTTTGTTTTATGTACCACGGGTGTTGTCCAATGTCTTGCTCTTCCTTCATTGCATCTGTTATCATTTTGGAATTGATTAGAAGGTCTTTCTTTGGATTGTAACGTGACTTTTGGATGGGTTAAAGAAAGAAAGGTATAAAGGCTAAAAATTTACGAGGGTTAAAAAATATTTACAACTCTCGGAATTATTCAACATAACTTCTGCCCTAGTTTCAATATGTGGGAAATTTTTGGATTTTTCTTTGTCATGACTGAACCTTAGCGAGGCTGCCTACGTACCCTTTCGGGATCAAGTCAAACGTAGTTCATTAAACATCATCAGTTAATGAATTTCTTTTGACTTTTTCCCGATTTCTTTTTCTTTTTCTCTTTTTTTTTCTTTTCATTTTTCATTTTGTCAATTTCATTTTCATTTTCTTATTGCGCTATAAGTGATTCCGAAAGAGGGGTATGAAAGAATATATTAATCAAGGCTCAAAGGGGGGTTTCAATGGATAAAGTGTTTGGATAGAGAATAAAACGCCTTCGTCATTTCAATTCCAAAATCACAACAAAATACAATCATACAATTGAAAAGGAGTCATACATAGTATCTTTTGACCGCATCTGAATTGATAACAGTCTCTACGCACTTTCCTTTAACATCTGTCAAATATAATGCACCATTGGACAACACCCGCGATACCACAAATGGTCCCTGCCAGTTTGGCGCAAATTTGCCCTTTGCCTCGGCCCAATGTGGTAAGATACGCCTCAATACGAGTTGTCCAACTTCAAACTTCCGAGGACGCACTTTCTTATTGTATGCTCTGCTATTCTCTGTTGATACAATTGCCCATGGCAAACTGCGGCCAATCTCTTTTCATCAATCAAACTTAGTTGTTCCAGCTGGGCTTTTACCCATTCTTCATCATCTATTCCAGCTTCAGCTATGATCCGTAATGACGGTATTTCTATTTCTGCGAGTATGACAGCCTCTGTCCCATATACCAATGAATAAGGCGTGGTGCCAATAGAAGTGCCACTGTTGTGCGATAACCCTAAGAGAAAAAGGTAACTTTTCATGCCATTGCCTGGATTCCTCCACCATTTTCCTGAGGATCTTCTTGATATTCTTATTTGCAGCTTCTACTGCCCCATTCGCCTTTGGCCTATAAGGTGTGGAGTTGCGATGTGTGATATTAAATTTCTGGCAAACTTCCGCCATGAGGTGACTATTTAGATTGGCTCCATTATCTGTGATAATCACCTTGGGAATTCCGAACCGACATATGATATTCTCATGCACAAAGTCCACCACCGCTTTCTTTGTCACTGCCTTGAATGTCTTTGCCTCAACCCACTTGGTGAAATAATCAATTGAAACCAAAATGAATCTATGCCCATTGGAAGCTGCTGGCTCTATCGGTCCAATAACATCCATGCCCCAGGCGACAAATGGCCAAGGTGCAGACATCGTATGCAATTCATAAGGCGGAGAGTGAATTAGATCTCCATGTACTTGGCATTGGTGACATTTCCTCATGTACCTGATACAATCACGCTCCATAGTGAGTCAATAATACCCGGCTCTCAGAATCTTCTTTGCCAGGACATACCCGCTCATATGGGGTCCATAGGCTCCAACATGTACTTCGATCATAATCTCACCAGCTTGTTGTGCATCCACACACCTCAACAATCCCAGGTCTGGTGTTCTCTTATATATAACTCCTCCACTGAGGAAAAAACCATTAGCCAAACGTCTGATAGCTCTTTTCTCATCTCTAGTGGCCTGCTCCGGGTATTTGCCAGCCTTCAGGTATTCCCTGATGTCATGATACCACGGTTCTCTGTCCAATTCTCCTTCCAGAGCAAAGCAGTAAGCATTCTGATCACGTACCTGGATCTGGAGTGGATCTATATAGGTTTTGTCCGGATGATGCAGCGTGGAGGACAGTGTGGCCAAAGCATCTGCGACCTCGTTGTGCATTCTTGGGATGTGTTTGAATTCTATGAATTGGAATCTTTGGGACAACTCATGCAAATAATGCCGGTAAGGTATCAATTTCAAATTCCTTGTCTCCCATTCTCCCTGGATTTGGTGTATCAAGAGATCCGAGTCACCCATGACCAAAACCTCTTGAATACCCATGTCTATTGCCATCCTTAATCCCAAGATACACGCCTCATATTCGGCCATATTGTTGGTACAGAAAAATCGAAGCTGAGCTGTGACGGGATAGTGTTGACCCGTTTCTGAAATGAGTACTGCTCCGATACCAACTCTTTTACTGTTGACGGCTCCGTCGAAGTACATCTTCCATCCTGGCTTCTCATCCTGTTCTATTTCCTCGACATTCATTGCCTCCTCATCCGGAAAATATGTCTTTAATGGCTCATAGTCATCATCCACGGGATTCTCTGCTAAGTGGTCCGCAACCGCCTTCATCGCCGTACGAGTTACATAAATAATGTCAAATTCTGTGAGCAGAATCTGCCATTTAGCAAGTCTTCCCTGTAGGCATAGGCTTCTGAAATATGTATTTCAGAGGATCCAACCGTGATATCAGGTATGTGGTATATGCTGACAAATAATGCTTCAGTTTCTGAGCCACCCAGGTCAATGCACAACAAGTTCTTTCTAGCTGAGTATATTTCACCTCGTAAGATGTGAACTTCTTACTAAGGTAATATATAGCTTGCTCCTTCTTGCCCGTCTCATCGTGTTGCCCTAGCACACAACCAAAAGAGTTGTCAAGCACTGTCAGATACAAAATCAAAGGTCGGCCTGGCTCTGGAGGAACTAACACTGGAGGATTGGCTAAATATTCCTTGATCTTGTCGAAGGCTTCCTGAAATTCGTCGGTCCATTTCACTGTTTCATCTTTCTTTAACAACTTGAAGATCGGCTCACATGTTGATGTCAACTGAGCGATGAACCGGCTAATGTAATTCAACCTTCCCAATAAGCTCATTACTTCCTTCTTGTTCTTTTGCGGAGGTAGACTTTGGATGGCCTTGATGTTTGATGGATCTAGTTCAATACCTTGCCGACTCACTATGAATCCCAACAGCTTCCATGAAGGTACTCCGTAGGCGCATTTCGCAGGATTGAGTTTAAGATTGTACCTCCGGAGTCTTTGGAAAAACTTTCTCAAATCCCTCACATGATCATGTTGCTTTTTGGACTTTATGATGACATCGTCCATATAGACTTCGATTTCTTGATGTATCATGTCATGAAACATCGTGGTCATTGCCCTCATATAAGTCGCCCCGGCACTCTTCAACCCAAATGGCATTACTCTGTAGCAATACGTTCCTCAAGGTGTAATGAAAGCAGTTTTCTCCGCGTCTTCTTCATCCACCAGGATCTGGTGATAACCGGCATAACAATCTACAAATGAACCAATCTCATGCTTGGCGCAATTGTCGATCAATATGTGGATGTTTGGTAATGGGAAGTCATCCTTTGGACTAGTTTTGTTGAGGTCTCTGTAGTCCACACACACTCTGGTTTTTCCGTCTTTCTTTGGGACCGGCACAACGTTCGCCAACCAGGTGGGGTATTTGGTGACTCGTATGACCTTTGCCTCAAACTGCTTATTCACCTCTTCTTTTATCTTTACGCTGATATCCGTTTTGAATTTTCGCAACTTTTGCTTCACTGGCCGGCATTCAGGATAGACAGGCAACTTGTGTACCACCAAGTGAGTACTAAGTCCGGGCATGTCATCATAGGACCAAGCAAAGATGTCCTTGAATTCATGCAACAACCTTATCAACTCTTCTCTGAGGGGTGTCTCCAAATGAACACTAATTTTTGTTTTCCGGACATTATCTTCGCTCCCCAAATTGATGGATTCTGTCTCACTCAAATTCGGTTTGGGCTTTTCCTCATATTGGTTCATGTCCTTACTTATTTCCTCCAGGGCTTCCTCATCCTCACATTCTATCTCACTATCCTCCTCAATTTCTTGTATGATAATGCGACTGTCAGAACTCGATCGAGAATCCTTCATGCATGACATGTCATCAGAATCAGCACATATGGAACTGTACAGAAGAAAAGATAAAACAATAAGGCCAAAAATGAAGAAAGAAGAAAACTGCATTTCATTGATATTAAAAAGATGAACAAAGTTTGGGATACATTTTGATTTTTTTCTTTTTTTTTCATGGGGGGTGGGAGGACTACAAAAAGTAACAATTGCTTTTCCGGGGAAATGATGATGAATTTTCAAGAGCTAACTACCAAGACTCCTATCTTGATCGGGAAAGGAGTGGCTTCCCAGTTGTTGAGCATAACACCAGATCCCACAAATTGCACGTCCATCCTGCTAGTACCTTCCCCCATTTCAACCATGTTCACATCCCCAAATATCTTCTCAAACCTCATCAAGAGCTCTTCATCGGGTCGGGTCTCAATGTACCTTGACGTAGCAGATGTCAGATGTTTAGTACCAGGCTTGGCAAAGGTGTCGGATAGTTTGGGTATAGGCTTAGGCAGGGTCCAGTTCTTCTTTTTGGTTTTGTAGGCTTTTTGGATGTCGGCATAGGTGGGTTTGAACCCTAAGCCGAAAGTATCTTTGTTCACTAGCAGCTGAACTGGTCGGGCGATTCCTTGCAAAGCTTTCCCCAGCCCTTTTCCTGGTGCAAACCTATTTTTAAGCATTTCTCGGGCCACCATCACAACAGTAGGTGCTATCGTAGGGATTGGCAGTTTCTCACCCTCAGCAATTTTGTTCACTGTTATGGTATCCGTCACCTGGTATACCCAAGGACCTTTGTCTCCATCAGCATCATCAAATGGCATCACGACATTGCAGGTATTTTCCTCTCCATGCACCACGACTTCTTGTTGCTCCCATTCAAATTTGACCATTTGGTGCAAGGATGACGGCACGGCTTTGGCTGCGTGGATCCATGGTCGGCCCATCAATAGATTGTAAGACACAGCAATGTCCAATACCTGAAATTCCATTGTAAAATCCACGGGCCCAATGTTCACCTCCAAGACGATGTCTCCTAAAGTGTTCTTACTTCCACCATCAAATCCTCTCACATTTATACTGTTTCTCCGAATTCTGTCCAGGCTGATATTCAGCTTTCCAAGAGTTGACAGTGGGCAAATGTTTGCGCTTGAGCCATTATCTATCTGATTCCTCGCTCTTCACTGTAAGATAAAGCACCCTATTATGCTCGGTTCCCTCAACGGGCAGTTCACTGTCTGAGAATGTAATCATATTGGGCTCGAAGATCTTATTGGTAATCTTTTCGAGATGACAGACCGAGATCTTCTCTGGGACACGCGCCTCGTTCAATATCTTCATCAGATCTTTTCTGTGTTCTTCCGAATGGATCAATAACGAGAGCAAAGAGATTTGTACGGGTGTTTTCCTCAACTGTTCCACTATGGAGTAAACCTGCAATTTTATCTTTTTGAGGAACTCCTCCGCTTCTTCTTCGGACATAGGCTTCTTCAACTGATTCTCTTTCACTACCTTCATTTTTCTTAACTCTTCCGGGGCAAAACACCTCCCGGACCAAGTTAGACCGTGCATCTCATTGATTTCTCCAGATACTTCTTTCCATTTGTAAATCACTGCCACCTTGTTGTAGTTCCAAGGTACAGTCTTGTTATTCACCACCAGCATCTGCACCACTGGTCTTATAATCACTGGTTGCACGCTCGCGCCTTTCACTGTTAATACTGGCTTCACGCCTGGTACTACAACCTTCAAGTTTTCCACCACTGTTTGCCTTTTCACTGGTTCTTCAACAATCACTTTGCCTTTCTCAGCTCCCTTCTCCGTTTTGCTACTGGCCTTAATCATCATGACAGACTGGGATGGCTTCCGGCTGCTCTCCTCTTGTGCTAATTCTATCATATGCGCTTCATGGTGAGCTGGCAGTGGGTTCTGCGTAATGTTTGGAACCTCCGGAGCCTGCACTTCAATCCTCCGGCTATCAATGAGTTCCTGGATAGCTTTCTTCAAATTCCAACATTTCTCAATGTCGTGTCCCAGTGCTCCTGAGCAATATTCACACCTGACCGACTGATCGACGTTCTTCGGAGGTGGGTTTGGAAGCTTAGGCTCAATTGGGCTCAACATTCCCAATTCCTTCAATCTGTGATAGAGGCTAGTATAGGACTCCCCCAACGGGGTGAATTTTTTCTTTGCCCTATTCCTCATCTCCGAGTCGGGCCTAAAGGTGGGTCTGTTTGGGTTTCTGTAAGCTCTAGAAGAAGGGTATGTATTTTGTGTGTGGTAAACATTATGCGGGGCTTGGTCTCGCCATACATGTGGTGGTGGTGGTGGATAGGTTTGGGCTTGTGGGTGGTGGTAGTGCGGGGTAGTTGGTGGGTAATATGGTGGCGGTGGGTTGTATGATACTGGTGGGTTATATGTGGTTGGTGGGTTGTATGGGGTTGGTGGGTTATATGTGGTTGATGGGTTATACGAGGTTGGTGGGTATGGCTGGTATGGTCGTGGTGGGTGATGGTATTGGTTGCGGTTCCAAGGCTTGCTCTCCACAACTGCTACTTCTTCTTTTTTCTTCTTCCCAATTGTTCCTCCATTCCCAGTCTGAATGGCCTGATTTGTGGCCTTGATTGCCGAAAAACTCATGATCTTGTTGGTTTTTAAACCTTCCTCCACGAAACTTCCCATCTTCACAACCTCATTAAAACTCTTTCCAATAGCTGACACTAGGTGTCCATAATAGGTAGGCTCCAAAGCCTGCAAGAAGCAATCTACCATTTCACCTTCCTTCATCGGCGGATCTACCCTCGCCGCCTGTTCTCTCCACCTAAAACCATACTCCCTGAAGATTTCACCAGCTTTTTTCTCCATCTTCGTGAGTGACAATCTATCTGGTACGATCTCCAAATTGTATTGAAAATGGTTCGCGAATGCTTGCGCGAGATCATCCCAGATGAACCATCTGGTGTGATCCTGGCGCGTGTACCATTCCAAAGCGGAACCGCTTAAACTTTGGCTGAAATACGCCATAAACAGCTCATCCCTACCCCATACGCCCCGCATTTTACTGCAATATCATCTGAGGTGGGACACCGGGTCTCCGTGTCCGCTGTACATATCAAACTTCGGCAACTTAAATCCGACAGGAAGTTGCACTTCAGGAAACAGACACAGATCCTTGTACGCCACACTTACTTGTCCTCCCAACCCTTGCATGTTGCGAAAGGCGTTCTCCAAACTCTTCATTTTCTTGGCCATCTCCTCCTGCTCTGCATTCTTAGCAGGCTTCATTTCGCTCATCTCCATCAACGGAGTGTGAGATTCGTGCTGTCGGAAGGTCGGCTCAGGTGGGTAGTAGTTGGGGTCTTGTACATGGAACAATGGTTCACTAGATGATTTGTGTAGGGCGGCAGGTGGAGGTGCCACATATACCGGAGCAACCTGGGATGGATGGGGTGGTACTTGTTTTGTCAGAGGTGGCGGCACTTGGGAGGTGGAAGCATAGTAGTGGTGATAGTCGGGGTGTGTAGAGGATGAATTCATCGTGGGTGGTTGAGGGTTGGGATTAGTTGGAGGGATGTATATGGGATTGGCAGGATAAGTTGGCAAGGGTTGACCCCTCGACCAAGCCTGATACATTTCAGCCATCTGCTGTTTTAGTTTGTACATCTCTTCCTTCATCCCCACCACGTCCACAATTTCCTCCTCCTGGGCGGGATCCATGACTGTTACTTCAATCTCTTGCGACACAGCCGTTGTCATTTTCTTATATCTTGTGTTGTAAGGGTGAGTAGCCAGAATGCCAGTTGCCAACTAGAATCTGAATCTCACAAACATCAACACCCGTTAGTGGTTAGCGCATGAAGAGATAGAATGCAACGATTTTTAGAATAAACACATTTTCCTTAGATCGGCATGCATCATCCCAGCCTTTACTTATTTGAACCAATCATCTTTTTTTTTCTTTTTTTTTCTTTTCTCTCTCTATTTTCTTTTCCCTTGCTTCATAATTTGCGTTCCTATTTATTTGCCTATCGTAATTTAAAGAATTAACATAAAGCAAAAGGATTGACAACAACTCTTGATTTTCATTGATAGCTCAAAAATATTGATTTACAAGATGATGTTGTAATGCTAATGTAAAGTAACATAAAAATAGAATGCATGCTTTAAGAATACATCAATGCTCCTAGTGCCCGCGAGACATCGTTCTGTCTTGCCGCGGGCCTATATGCTAATCTCTTTTGGAGCCTATCCAGGTCAGACATGACTTGCTGCACAAAGAATTTCACCGCTGACACAAAGGTTCCTTGGGACATATCTTCACATAGCTGACTCTTCCGGGTGATGTACTGAGCAATACGGACAATCTTCTCTTGAATAACCCCTTTTTCTTGAAGCAATCGGCTGATCTGTTTAGTGCGAGCATCTAAGGTATGTTGGTTATCCTTTTGTATTTACTGCAGCTCCAACTCTAATCGAGCCATAGTTGTGTAACAATGTTCTCTTTCCTCTTCGAGATCCTTGATAACCTTGTTACTTTTAACCGTGGCTGTAACGATTTTCTTTCTTAGTCGAGCTACCTCAAACTCATGCTTATCCCGTAGCTGCTGAACCAACTTGGCTCTTTCCTCGGCATCTGTGGTTATCTGCTTCCGAGCCCTGACTAATTCATTTTCTGCTTTGTCTAAGTCGAAGCTGTAGTCATTCACTTTGCGTCGAAGAGTCTCAATCAATTTCTCATCTCGGGCCAAGCGAATGGGGGTCTCGGATGCAATTTTCATGTGAGCAACCTGAGCCTTTAGCATTTCGTTTTCTTTCTTCAGCTGCTTTTTCTCTCCCTCGTCGGATGGTGCCTGCAAACCGCTCTCAAACTAGAGATTTCTCAATTGTTCTTCCAGCAAGCTGATCTTGGCCTTGTATTCACTTTCTTTGGCCGCCCAATTCTTGTTTTCCTTAGATTGCTCCACCAAATCTTGCAAGTGAGGTCTTTTCGAAGGCCGATCGTGCTCAATACCCCGTCGATACCATGCGGAATATCCAGACAACACTTCACCTCTAGCTCTGTTCTGCACACAAGTATCTACCTTCAAGTTCTGACACATTCCAAATTTGACGGACCTTTGCTTCCGGGAATTGCCCATCCGGACTAATTTCTATCACTTGTGAACTGAGGTCCCCCTCTTTTGGTATAAGTTGACATCTACCCAGCTATCGCAGGGCCCTGTACGGGGCGTAAGGTTGGATGTTTTTTAAACCCATGATCAAAAAAGGTGACCCTTCTGTCGGCATATAAATTACCTCGTCAAGAGGTAGCCAATCATATGTCCAATCAATCTGGCCGTCGGTCAATGATCGAAGATGCGAAATCCAATCCTTTACTCCCTCTGGCAATTTAACTTCTTTCGTTCTCGTGTAAAATTCTTCAAGACATGTTCTTCCAGTCGGACCATAACTTGAGAACGAAGGATGATGGCATAGATGTTCAATCAACCAAATCTGCAAAATCAAATTGCATCCCTCAAAGAAGTTGGCTCCAGCTTTGCATGCAGTCAAGGCACGGTAGATGTCGGCTAAAATCATTGGAGCTAAAGTACAATTGTCTTGTACTATCAATGTGCTTGCTACCCCGGCAACCTTTATACTGATGTGCCCATCTTTTCTCGAAAATATGACAATTCCGAGAAATGCCACTAAGAAAGCAAACCTTCGATGCTCCTCCCATTTTGCTCGGTTGGACTTGCTACATAACTTGTTCGTGGAGTCGTTGAAACCCCCGATATGTCCATACCTACTATAGATGAAGTTCAGGGAGCAAAATCCGTTGGCTAAATCCTCATTGTGGACATTCCTAGCAATTTTCAAAGAATCCAGAAAGCGATGCACCGTTACTTCTCTCGGAGATACCGGGTATTTTCCTTTCAAGGGGACCTCGTTCTTCCCTATGTAGAAAGCAATCTCCTCCAGAGTAGGAGTGAGTTCAAAATCCGGAAGATGTAGTACATTGTGTGCAGGATCCCAATACATGACCAATGCTCTAATTACGTCGCCTCGGGGAATTATGTTCAATAACCCCGTGAGATCGTTCAAATGACCTTTTATCCAGTCCTTACTCTCTGTTTCCATGTCGTGCCACCATAGTCTCAGCTCCAAAGGGATTTTATTCATTAAGGAGAAATGTTCATTCAACATTGTGCTCATCCTGCACATTTATTAAGGTGATTTTATTTAGAAGAGAGAAAAATCTTTTTCAATGCAAGTTTTCATTTTTTTTGAAAGAAACATGGATCTCGAAGTGGCCATTTTTGCCAAAACAGCCTTCCGGCGTCCTTTCGGGACATTCAGCCGTTTCCAAAAATAACAATCACTCCGATTATTTGAAAAGAAAAATCTTTTTGGGATTTTTCTAAAAGGTGTGGTTGGACCCATTCAAGGGTTGCCTACGTATCCTGCCTAATGGCAAGAATCAAACCTGCGTAGTTCGGTCAGATTAGTTGACCAATTATTTCAACAACAAAACCATTTTTTTTCAAATTTTCGGATTTTCCGGATACCTATTTTCACTAGTTCTTATTTCACTCTCTTTTTTCTTTTCAACAAATTTTCTATCCTCGGGAATTTTGCCGGTCCGCATAACGATCAAGGACAATAAAATGCAACACATAATATGCTCGGTCTTTTCAAATACCGGGTCACCTGTCCTAGACGGACCCAACCCCTGTGTTGAGTCCCCTAAGTCAGATATGATGCAAATAATCGTCCTAGACCTATGTTCAACATCTTATAGTTTCATAGAATGCTAGACCGTGTACCCGAGCGGACAACTCGAATCGAGGAGGGGGCTACGTACCGGTGACTCGCGGAGTCAATCGGCTTTGTAACTTATCCGGCCTCTATTTCTTAATTTTTGGGTGACTTAATAGAAAGGGGAGTCTCAACCAGTAAGCACTTCCCCGAGGGTAAAGAAGAGAAGGGTTTTCGGCACAATTTTTATATACAATCCACATAGTATCAAAGCGATAAAGCACATAGTAAGTTGTTCAAATCATATAGCGAAATCAAATAATATCAAGAACGGCAATTCTAAGGAGCTCGAGTTCTTAAACCCTGAAGCCGAAGTTCGGGGTTGGGGTCCCCAGCAGAGTCGCCAGAGCTGTCACATCTCCCTTTTTACTACCCCGAAAGGACACAAAATATGTGCTTATAGGGTATACCTCGATGTTCAAATACCCGAGACGGATATAATAACATAGAGGAAGGAGTTTTTCCACTTAAAGGACAATCGGTTCGGGATTTTGTTTTGAATTATCAGAGTCGCCACTTGAGAAAATAATGGTGTCCCAAGTCACCGGTTAATCCCGAATCCGAGGAAATTGACTCTTTTATTAATGTCCGCGAAACAAAGATCTGGATAAGGAACCCTGTTAACCCGGGAGAAGGTGTTAGGCATTCCCGGGTTCCGTGGTTTTAGCACGGTCGCTCAATCGTCGTTATTGATTGTTTGACTCATTACAGATTTCAACAACATAAATGTGCTTTTACTTTAATATTATTTATAGAATTGCGACATCGCGAGAATACACCTCGAGTCACACCGCAACCAGTATGCCTATGACTTTTGGTATATTTCAGCTTTGTCGAGATTTAAGATTTGAGTTGCACCAGGTGCACACTCGTTCATAGGAAAGTATATTAAATCGCGCCCTAAACGGTCTATCGGCTTTGAATTATTTTGGGTAAGACTATGAAATTTACTATTAGTCTTCCCGGATCTAATTATGTTATCTTATTACTAAAAGGGGGCCCCGCTTATTAATATCGTGCGAGGCTCATCCCAATTATTTATTAAGGTCCAATCCTATTTGTTCAACTATATTTTCTATATATGTTTTTCCCTTAGCCGTTTCTGGTACTAAATATTCCAGGCCCATATTATTTCTGTTGTTATTGGGCCTGGATTTTTGGAATGATACTTAGTGCTACATAAAACACATCCAGGTCTTAGTGACCCAGATCCAGCTTGGGCTTTCAATCAATGGCCCGACAGACATACGAACACAGTCCAGGCTCACGTTATTTATCAAGCCCAGACCCAATTTGAGATAGCTAAAGCAGAAATGCAAACTTCACAATAAAACAAACATACAAGAATAAGAAGGAAATCAGAATGCTTTTATTTATCAGAAAAAGGGAAACCGATGTACAAGATGATCAATGTTAACTCTAGATTATAACTAAATCCTATATGTGTGCACCAACTATTCTAATTCTTTTTTTTCTGCTAAATGACTCATACCAGCATTGAAACTATTTAACCTATAAATTAAAAGAAAGAAGTTATTCAACTATGTGAGGCTTTATTTAAACCGTCCAAATACTTGTTAATGATAACCAAATCACCTAAGACTAATTGGTTAATGAATATACACGAGATCATTACTGAATCTTCTACGGTTAGTACCCCATTTATTGCCACATACCCAATTGCAAATAACTTGTCACTTCTGTTAACTATTCTTTCTTTTTAGCTTATTTGCATCTATATACAATTCAACAGATCTGATTAACTACTAATACTGATGCAAGCCACACTTATTTGGATATCACGACTGCAAACTTAATTGATTTACTACTTCATTTTTACTTGTTTCTCTTTTAACTTACACTAATCGAGCTATTGATTTCCAGATCCGATTTGCTATGTGAGTCGTTCGAAATTGCTATTATCAAATCATGTTAGAGTTATCCGACCTTGTTTTAAAGGTTTTACCTATTTACTAAGTGATCTACTACTATGACTATACTACCACTAATGTACTAGCTATTACACCATTTTTCTTTTTGTTTTTCTACTTATACATACTACATTACATAAAATATAAATCTAGACTACATTAAACAATAAACGAAAAGAATAAGCTGAAACTAGATAACAACAAATGATTTAGGACTTGAACTTCATTTTTCATTCAGCAATTCATCATTACAGCTTCATTTGAATCAGAAATTGTACCTGGATCAACAAAGTGAAGCCGATGAGTTCTAGGGGGTAAGCAATAAGCACAACAATAGACTCAGGCAGCAATGCAACAGTGAAGATGAATCCCAAACGAGTAAAGAATCATAGCAACAAGCAAATAAGAAATCCAAACAGAATTCGAGAAAATATCCACAGAAACAGGCAGCTAAACCAGATCTCCTCACTCGGAAAATTTCAGAAAAACTACTTGCTATTACTATATGTTTTACTCTGAACTTTTCTTCTAAAACCAGCCTAAGAATAATTTCAGAAGCACCCCTATTCACTCTTTTCAGCAGGTATTTATAAGAGGGGAGTTGGCTGATGACTTGGGGAGAAAGTTGTCACGACCCCAAATCCGGTCGTGATGGCGCCCAGCACACTGCTAGGCCAGCCCGACCAATCAACAACAATCATAGAGCTATGAGCTCGCCTTATCCCATTTAAACATAACAATTGTAAATTAACAGTGATGGATATATCAAAAAACGGGGGGACCAAGCCCCAACGCATACCAACTCCCATAGACCGAAGGGTCAAGAGTCATGAGCCTCTACGGAATATACAAGTGTAAATAGTGAATATAACTGTGCACAAGTGTGGGATGATCAGAACAAAATATAGACAAACTGGAGAATCAGGTCCTGCAAACGCTGGCAGCTACCTCGACTGTCCAAAAGCACTCCCGAGCCGCAATGGAATCAGCTCTACCAAATGTACCTGGATCTGCACACAAGGTGCAGGGAGTCGGGTGTGAGTACTTCCAACTCAGCGGTAATAAAAGTAAATAATGCTGAAGGGAAGAAAACCACGCAAGACACTATCTCTTGCTACACAATACAGAACTATCATAAAACTTCAAAACAATATCATTTTATTCCCTTTCAGCATATGTGAGTAGATTATTTAGAAATCTCAATTTTTAACTACTTTCTTTCATGATAATATACCGATACCTGGATACAATCTCAAGCAGTGCAAGTCCGCACTCAAATCAGCCCCTCGGGCTCAGCACTCCTTATCAATTTACACCAGGAGATCTGGTCAATAAGGCAACTAATGCATGTGTGCCAGTAATGTATGAGTACTGAATGTTATGCCACGTAGTACACGTAAACCAATGTATGTATGCCATGCAACGCATATGACCGCTACGGCGTGTAGCCCGATCCAATTTGGGTACCCGTGCTCACTGTGGGGGTTCAGACTCCGGAGGGGCTCCTACAGCCCAAGCACAATATTAATATCACACCCGCTGCGGCGCGCAGCCCGATCCGTATACCACTGCGGCGTGCAGTCCGATCCATGCATGTGTATGCATATGCTCACATAAAATGTCATGTCCTAACATATGGCCCTCGGCCCCAATCAGTCTAACAAATAATCAAGGAAGCCTTACGGGCAACAATATCACATTAGCTCACAACTAAAATATTATTAAGACATTATTCAAGTTTTTCATAACCTTATAAGAATGCTGAATAGCAAAAATCCCATTTTAAACCTTAAATTATAATAAAATATGCACAGTGTTATCAAAATAGTGATACCAATCCCCGAAGGACTCAAATAATTGGCACGAAGTCCAAACATGATAATTAGTCCAATTCACTTCAACAATTAGGTGTTATTATTTATTACGCGGGACGGACCAAGTCACGATCCCCAATGGTGCTCTACCCCATGCCCGTTATTCGGCGTGCAAGTCACCTCAACACAGCACTAAGATGTGCAAGTCCGGGGTTTACTAACCCTCAGGACATCATTTACAAGAATTACCCACCTCGAACCGACGAAAGCTTATGCCCGCGACGCCTTAGCTCCTCGAACCGGCATCCACGCACGTCAAAACTAGCACAAATCAGCACAGATATATCAAAATAGGCTAATGGAACATCACCCAATCGAAAGAACTCGAAAAATATCAAAAATCACGAAATTTGCAAAACCCGAGCCCCGGGCCCACATCTCGAAAAACTTCGAAACCCGTATTTCCAGAACCCTCGTCTCGCCACGAGTCCATACATATAAAATTTACCAAAATCGGAGTTCGATTGGTCTTTTAAAACCCAAATTTTTGTTTTCAATATCTAGGCCACAATCCTTCACAATTTCTACCCAAATTCATGAAGATTGATGTTAATTCTACCATAAAATGATGTTTTTGAGTCAAGAAACTTACCTCCGATGAATACCCGATGATTTCCCAGCGTTTTCCCGTGATTTCTTCTCTCTAGGGCTCAAAAATTATGTTTTGGGTATATGAACCCGTGAGCCCTCTGTTCTGTGATTTTAATTTCACTGCCAGACGATTTTACTCTACGCGTTCGCGATGCCCCTCACGCGAACGCGGCATTGCCCTCGCGAACGCGAAGGCTTAGCCTTCTGCACAGTGATCTGCAATTTACAGCAGACTTTTCATGTTCCAAAAATGCCGGATGATGGTCCGGATTCACCCCGAGACCCCCGGGACCCCAACGAAAACAACCAACATACTCCAAAACACGATACGAACTTGTTCCAATCATAAAAACACCACCATAAACATCAAAATCACCAATTACACACGGATTCAAGCCTAAGTTTCTTCAAAATTTTCAAAACTAACATTCAATCCAAAACCCGATCAAACGACGTCCGAATGACCTAAACATTTGCAGATGTATCCAAAATCACATAACGAAGCTACAGGAACTGTCTGAATTCCATTCCGACTCCCGGATCAAAATCTCACCTACCGTTCGAATTTCGCCAAAATTCAACCTTAGCCAATTCAAGCCTAAAACTACACCGGACCTCCAAATTCAATTCCGATTGCTCTCCTAAGTCATAAATGATCCCCCGAAACTAGTCGAATCATCAGAATCTGATTCCGAGCACTCTAACTCGATAGTCAACTCTAGGTTGACTTTTCATATTCAAACTTCCTTCAAACATGCTATTTGCTTCATTTTCAATTCAATTCACTGCTAACTCACCCGATAGGCTCTAACACTGAAATAAAAGCATAAAACATGTAATTGCAACCTGACGGGGTGGTAAATTCCCGTAACGACGGGTCGGGTCGTTACATTCTCCCCAACTTAAACAAACGCTCGTCCTCGAGCGTACTAGAGTGGTACTAGAAGCAACTCAATAGCTGAATGACCTTACCCAGCATATATTCGGGCGATCATACGTTACCCTATCTCACATAAGTCCGAAAATACCATATAGTCAAAATTTCATAGACCATCTGAACCATAAATCACATTGCACTTTCCGAAATCATATGCCAAATGCCAATCCCATGCCTATACTCAGGATACACTCGAATCCACTGCAATAACCCATATTCACTACTCCGGGTGAGATCATAGGATGTATCAAACAACCCAATCACTCGAGACAATAGTCTCTAATCACACAATTTCCCATGATAACCAAATACCAACTAAAAAACCATTTTTCATTAGATAGAGTCTTGTTCCAACACCTTCATATCATGCCCACGGCAACCGAACACGCGATATATCGAACCCATCTCTCAGGTCAACCATTCATGAATCTATTTCACTTTTAACTGATACCCCAATAGGTTTCGGAGCCAAACCTCGATTTTTTTACCTTTCTAACGAGCTAAGATCCAATATGCTCGTATTCATAAATGACTCCAAAGGTCATTTCGATTATAATACACCGCACTGGTGATATGACACCTCAACATCGGCCTAAGCCACAACGAGCACAACATAGGCTCCAATAGAAATGTTTGCACACACTCGAATCATGATAGCTCAAATCATGACAATTGTCTCCAGCAAATAGAGCTGCAATTCAGTTCCTCTGTGCCATCATAACATAGAACCGAGATCGCGTCTCGCATTATAGAAATAGAGTACCTGAATCCTCCTCGAGAGGTCATAACATCACGTGGCCTTGCCACGATTCGTGATTTTATCCCAACATTATTACTCATGAAGCACCTCAAGTTACCAAGCTCAAAAAGGTTAGCCACGCACAGATCTAGGTCTGAACCCAAGCAATCAACCTCACCCACGGTGAAACCATTAACATATGCTATTAAATCTTGAGAGGACACAACCGATGTGCCATTCGCCAAGCGATACTCAAAACGGTCTTTTCCTCAGAAGCGAGGAAGTATTGTATACCAGGTAGCTTATAACTAACTATATTTTCACAATATTCTGTTGCGGCGTGCAACCCGCTCCAATGACATACCCGTGGCGGCGTGCCACCCGATCTAGATACCATACCCGTGGCGGCGTGCCACCCGATCCAAGTAACCCTCGTCAAATAAATACGCGTCGAGTCAAGTTGCTCATCATAATAAACATATATAGCCTCAAGTTTGGCCACAAAAAACGCATCCGACAAAGTTCCTCAATACCATAACTAATCAATGGTAGATACTTCTACACTAACATCCGCCACTAAGGTCCAACTGACAAAGCAATGCCTACCAGCCGTCCGCTGGTCCTGTGTACAACTACTCTGTTGGAGCATACTCTGATGCTCTCTGCTACGCAATTTGTGCCATTTTCCGACATAGTCCATATCACATTAGTCTAGACAATCTGACCCATGACAACCAGTCAACAATCAAGTATCATAATCCAAATTCGTCTTATCAAGTCAAGAGAGAGCCTCTAGGGCTTCCGATTTCCAATAATCACAAAACGGTGCCGATGCACACGATATACAACCACTGCATAGGCGGATTAACGAGAACTTCAAGTCTCCTACACATATACAATACATCAATCACAATGCCTGATCTCGTACTCCACTGTACATATACATAACGCACATCAAGCGTCCATTCATACCACGATGACCATTCAGAAATTTCACTATGCCATCAACGACTCAGTTATTATAGTCGATCCAACAAGAGAATACCACCATACCACTGGATATCATCAGTTTACATTACCTTGTCCTTTTTGGATCATATTCCCTGCCAAGTTAATAGAATAGCAGTACCATTTTCTTAAATTATTAGAAAGATCGATTCTTAATTCACCTGCAGCTGTCTGCGCTGCACAATAATTTTATTGACTTCTCATATCTTATGAACTGATCTCAAAACCTAGAATATACCATATTACACAAAGACAACATTGGAAATTCATATCCCTTTCCTCCGCCTCAACATCGGCGCACTCTACTAGTCAAGGACTTTCGCGATCCCATATAGAAGAAAAACTCATTACACATTCCACGCTTCGCATACAGACAAGAATATACTCATTTTCAAACCATGATAAAACACATCACAAACTATTTCTTCCCATTCGTTGCATAAGTTTAACTGCCAGGACTGAGTCCTTATACCCATATTGAGTTACACAATTGTCAGCACTCAAAGGCTTTGTTGCACAATATCTGCAAGACTCATTACTTCAATCACACACCAATAATTAGTCGTATTCCTTATCATACCGCTTCGGTTTATTAACAAGTTGTTCCATTTACCCAGTTTCCTTTCTGATTCATCTTTGATTTAATATTAGCTCTCTCAATATTTCCCAGAAGGATCACATCCTACAATACTTTATTTTGAAGAACCTCTTGCGATTTGAATTCGTTATCATTACCTTCCCATACGGTTACATAGACTCCCATCATTCACATAATATAACACTAGTCTTGATTTTTCTCTAACGAAACCGCCATCTTTAGCCACATACACAAAACTTAAGGCACTTGACTGTTACAAGCAAAATCTTGAACACTGCAAAACCATTCTCGGGCATCATTCACCCTTATTCAGCTGTAATTCAACTGTCCTATTGAGTAGGACCACTCGTGCCTTGTTAGAACTCTGACAATGCATATCATGATTACATACAAACACAATTAGCTATCTTAACTTTCTATACACCGAACATTCATTATCAACATCAGTTCAAACATCCTAGTATTTCTTCACATCTACGAAGCACCATAACCTTTATCAAAATTTCCCAAACATACCTAGAGACAGAGCCAACACAGCACACGACAGTGCGATCAGTTAATCAATATCAGCCTCCCCAACTTAGCTCGGAGTCATACATCAAAGCACTTTCAGCTACTCATAGCATTCTTACTCAAATGATGCCGAAATATTAATATGAGATTAAACTCAAGTCATTTACAAGCCTTGACAGAGACTCGAATCATCAGAGACCTTAGCTCTTCTGCAATTCTTGCAGATATACATGCACCACCAATAAGCCCACTCCCTTTAGGTGACAGAAATCTTTCTAAGTCCCAAATTTTCCAAAAATTGCGGCAAAGTTTCCTTTGTAAATTGGCCTATCCACCTGCCAGAGAATCACCAAACCATTCTAACAATACATCCACAACTCAACAAGATATCACAATGTATTTCAACAATATTAAATCTCAATACTATACGAATCATATTATCATAATTTATACTTGAACCTGCGTTGTACCTGCTCGAATCATAACACATATCAAAATCACTTTAGTCTTCCTGAGTTTAAACTCGTTCCACTACACATAAGGCACTTTACCTTCCAATTACGAGATATTATAATTATTTCTCACGCCCATAGCTAGGGCTACATATCAAACCACAATAAGAACTGAATACCTTACAGCTCTCCCATTATCAAACTGCCATTTGCACAATAAGGATCAGTACCGATCGTATGAACTTCATAATACCGACTCGCAAAATTAATACCTTGGTGCTCAAGCCATAGACAAGGATTCGACCTCAAGTCCTCCCGACTGGCCCAACATGAACTCATGGAGATTATATCTCGCCCCTCGATCGGGGAATTGCAAGCCATAAGTCAATTATATTACTGAGCGCTCGATGCGTACACAGACGTGTGGAAGGAATTTCAAAAATTATATCTCAAGCTGAATCAAGTGCGCACGACAGAGTTCAAGAAAAGTGAAGTTTTCCTAAAGGTTCGCAGCCTCCCGAGGATAAGTACAAGCGTCCCCGTACCGATCCACAAGACTCTACTAACCGGCTCAAGACTCACGAGGCCTAGTAAACCTAGGCTCTGATACCAACTTGTCACGACCCCAAATCCGGTCGTGATGGCGCCCAACACACTGCTAGGCCAGCCCGACCAATCAACAACAATCATAGAGCTATGAGCTCGCCTTATCCCATTTAAACATAACAATTGTAAATTAACAATGATGGATATATCAAAAACGGGGGAACCAAGTCCCAACGCATACCAACTCCCATAGACCGAAGGGTCAAGAGTCATGAGCCTCTACAGAGTATACAAAGTGTAAATAGCGAAAATAACTGTGCACAAGTGTGGGATGATCAGAACAAAATATAGACAAACTGGAGAATCAGGTCCTGCAAACGCTGGCAGCTACCTCGACTGTCCAAAAGCACTCCCGAGCCGCAATGGAATCAGCTCTACCAAATGTACCTGGATCTGCACACAAGGTGCAGGGAGTCGGGTGTGAGTACTTCCAACTCAGCGGTAATAAAAGTAAATAATGCTGAAGGGAAGAAAACCACGCAAGACACTATCTCTTGCTACACAATACAGAACTATCATAAAACTTCAAAACAATATCATTTTATTCCCTTTCAGCATATGTGAGTAGATTATTTAGAAATCTCAATTTTTAACTACTTTCTTTCATGATAATATACCGATACCTGGATACAATCTCAAGCAGTGCAAGTCCGCACTCAAATCAGCCCCTCGGGCTCAGCACTCCTTATCAATTTACACCAGGAGATCTGGTCAATAAGGCAACTAATGCATGTGTGCCGATAATGTATGAGTGCTAAATGTTATGCCACGTAGTACACGTAAATCAATGTATGTATGCCATGCAATGCATATGACCGCTACGGCGTGTAGCCCGATCCAATTTGGGTACCCGTGCTCACCGTGGGGGTTCAGACTCCGGAGGGGCTCCTACAGCCCAAGCACAATATTAATATCACACCTGCTGCGGCGCGCAGCCCGATCCGTATACCACTGCGGCGTGCAGTCCGATCCATGCACGTGTATGCATATGCTCACATAAAATGTCATGTCCTAACATATGGCCCTCGGCCCCAATCAGTCTAACAAATAATCAAGAAAGCCCTACGAGCAACAATATCACATTAGCTCACACCTAAAATATTATTAAGACCTTATTCAAGTTTTTCATAACCTTATAAGAATGCTGAATAGCAAAAATCCCATTTTAAACCTTAAATTATAATAAAATATGCACAATGTTATCAAAACAGTGATACCAATCCCTGAAGGACTCAAATAATTGGCACGAAGTCCAAACATGATAATTAGTCCAATTCACTTCAACAATTAGGTGTTATTATTTATTACGCGGAACGGACCAAGTCACAATCCCCAATGGTGCTCTACCCCACGCCCGTTATCCGGCGTGCAAGTCACCTCAACACAACACTAAGATGTGCAAGTCCGGGGTTTACTAACCCTCAGGACATCATTTACAAGAATTACCCACCTCGAACCGACGAAAGCTTATGCCCACGACGCCTTAGCTCCTCGAACCGGCATCCACGCACGTCAAAACTAGCACAAATCAGCACAGATATATCAAAATAGGCTAATGGAACATCACCCAATCGAAAGAACTCGAAAAATATCAAAAATCACGAAATTTGCAAAACCCGAGCCCCGGGCCCACATCTCGAAAAACTTCGAAACTCGTATTTCCAGAACCCTCGTCTCGCCACGAGTCCATACATATAAAATTTACCAAAATCGGAGTTCGATTGGTCTTTTAAAACCCAAATTTTTGTTTTCAATATCTAGGCCACAATCCTTCACAATTTCTACCCAAATTCATGAAGATTGATGTTAATTCTACCATAAAATGATGTTTTTGAGTCAAGAAACTTACCTCCGATGAATACCCGATGATTTCCCAGGCGTTTTCCCGTGATTTCTTCTCTCTAGGGCTCAAAAATTATGTTTTGGGTATATGAACCCGTGAGCCCTCTGTTCTGTGATTTTAATTTCACTGCCAGACGATTTTACTCTACGCGTTCGCGATGCCCCTCACGCGAACGCGGCATTGCCCTCGCGAACGCGAAGGCTTAGCCTTCTGCACAGTGATCTGCAATTTACAGCAGACTTTTCATGTTCCAAAAATGCCGGATGATGGTCCGGATTCACCCCGAGGCCCCCGGGACCCCAACGAAAACAACCAACATACTCCAAAACACGATACGAACTTGTTCCAATCATAAAAACACCACCATAAACATCAAAATCACCAATTACACACGGATTCAAGCCTAAGTTTCTTCAAAATTTTCAAAACTAACATTCAATCCAAAACCCGATCAAACGACGTCCGAATGACCTAAACATTTGCAGATGTATCCAAAATCACATAACGAAGCTACTGCAACTGTCGGAATTCCATTCCGACTCCCGGATCAAAATCTCACCTACCGTTCGAATTTCGCCAAAATTCAACCTTAGCCAATTCAAGCCTAAAACTACACCGGACCTCCAAATTCAATTCCGATTGCTCTCCTAAGTCATAAATGATCTCCCGAAGCTAGTCGAATCATCAGAAATCTGATTCCGAGCACTCTAACTCGATAGTCAACTCTAGGTTGACTTTTCATATTCAAACTTCCTTCAAACATGCTATTTGCTTCATTTTCAATTCAATTCATTCCTAACTCACCCGATAGGCTCTAACACTGATATAAAAGCATAAAACATGTAATTGCAACCTGACGGGGTGGTAAATTCCCGTAACGACGGGTCGGGTCGTTACAAAAGTTTGGGATTAAATCCCACTTCTCCCCCTCTTAAAATTATAAAACTTACACTTAAGCCCAAGATTCTGTTACCAAAACCTTTCCAGCATGTGCTGGAAGGTTCTAAAGATTCCCTTTTGGGGCCTTTTACTAATGTAACCTTGGGGGTTAAAGATTTTTACAGATTTGCCTTTTTAGGGAGACCATTATACCCTTAAACTTCTGCAAAATTGCAGAAATCAGGGGTACAAATGACTCCCTTAACCCCACATGTTTCAAACTATTTACCCCTTTACCTTTTTGGCTTTCTTTTGTGCCCCTAGTGCCTTTGCCAATTTACTCGACCTACCTAGGTCAAGTATTCAGCACTTTGAGGCTTATTTATCTTATGGCCAGTCCTTGCATTGGTATTTAAGGACTGGCCAGCTCTATTATTTAAAACTTAGCCTATTTTACTTCATTTTTAGCTAATTAACCTATTTAATTCCTTTTAAAACTAATTGCAGGACTAGCCTGCTTTATTAATGCACTTAAACTATTTAACTATTAGTCAGTCTCAAGTTGAGACTTAGCTTGGGTGATTAAACCCATTTACTTAACCCTAATTGGTCCCAAAGCCTTTGCAGGCTTGGCCACTTAAGGTTCAGGGCTCAAAAAGAGCCTAGGCTAGTCTGCCTTTGCAGACTTAGCCAATCTTTGGATATCCCAGCCTTTTGACTAGTCACAGGCTGTCCTAAAGTCTTTGCAGACTTAGCCACCTGAGATTCAGGGCTCAAATGAGCCTTGGTAAGCCTACATTTGCAAGCTTAACCAGTTTTGCACAACTAGCCCCTTTTGAGGTGGACTAGTGTGTTTGGACCTTATAGAGTTGATCAACTTTGCAAGGTTGACCACTCTTTGGTCAATTATTACCTAATAGCCTATTTTTGTTCATTTTTAGTTTTAAGTCTATTTAAAAACTCGCCATTTGTGAAACTTAATACTATTACAGCTATAACCAATTCCCCTAAGGTTGATGGGCATTAACACTGCTCATATTAACAATAACTATTGGAAACTCAGCCATTTCAACATACAATTGCACACATAACTACATGAAACCAAATATCATTCATTAATCAATTAAAACTCAGAAGGGAAGTTTGATAATGTTGAATCTTAAATAATCAACTCACATAACTCATTTTCATGTAGCAAAATGTCAATTAACATCGATCAAACTTAATCACAAACAATTCATGTTAAATGATGCACTGAAAGACCCAAAACACTTAAATCTCACAAAAACAGTCAAGAAGAAATGAAACATGACTTATTTTAAACATAAGAGCAATGGACCTTGGCAGAATAATATAAGAATGGTAATCAGAATCCACTTTCAAGTACTAAGCCTAGCTTTGATATATATATGAGATAGATAAGAAGAAGATAAAGAATAGAAGAATCATGGAGACACAGTGAAGAAAATCCTAAAATCTATCATACCAAGTAACAGAAAAAGAAGCAGAATCATGCTTATTTTAGCAGATGAAGGAACAGAAGGGGTGATATAAACCAATATTTAAGGCAAAACCTTAGTATAAAACATGAAATGAAGAAGAACAAGGAGACCTAGAGAAACAGACAAAGACAAAACAAAATAACCCTAATATAGGAGATGAAGGGGAATGGTGAATCAAACAGCTAAACCTAGCACTAAGATTAAACATGCCAAGAGACAGAAAAGAAGGACAGTCTAGAGATTACAGAACTCAACGAAAACAACTTAATATAAAGATAAAAAAGAATAAGAGTCAAACTAGTATTAGAACATAGACATGCATAACAATAGAAGAGAAGATAGTCAAACTATAGAAAGCCAACAGATCAAGAACCACAGAAGATGAAGAAGAAAATGGTGAATCAAGATAGATCTTTTAACTCAGAGAAACAGATCATGATTTGAAACAGACAAGCAGAAGAACAAATATAAGAGATGAGAAATAATGGCTAAACATTTAAAGAATCAAAAGAGAAGAACAAGTCATGCTTTTAACAGATCAGAAACCATAAGTCAAGAAGACGAAGAAAAGATAGATCCTTGAACTTAGAAGAAAAAGAACATGATAGACAGAACATAAGGACCAAGTCAAAAAAAGAAAACCAACAAGATGAACAAAACCCTAATACTAATAGGTTCTTTGAATCAGAGAAACAGACAACACAGAAAGAGATATAGACGACGAGCAAGATAAAAACCCTAAAACTAACGAATGAAGCACAAGATATCAAGAATCTAAAGAATAGAAAAACAGATAGAAGCATAAAGATGAAAGATGAACAGACAAACAGAGAAAGCAAAATAAAACATAAAAAGGCGGGGGTACTTAGCTTGCAGGGCCTGTCCCCTGAGCTTCCTTTGTTCACCCCTTTTATTTTTCAGTCTTTTTCAGGTCTTTTGTTTCTTTCTTTCATTTTTCCTCACTTTTCTTTCTGTTTTTTTATGCTTTAGACTTCAAGATGAAGTCTTTAAGGCTCTAAGGTTGTAGTGGGGTGTTTGGGAAGGGTAAAGACTGGATCTTTATTGGGGTTGGGTTTTGAGTCGCCGGAGTTAGGTTTCCGTCGACCCTTTTGGGGATATTCGAAGGGTTCTGGGAACATTCGAGGGATTTCAAGGTTTGGGGGGTGTTGATCGGACCAAGAAGGTCCGATTGGCGTTGGTTTGGAGTGATGGTTCATGGTTTGGATGGTCACCGGTGGTAGGTTCCGGTGACCGGAGTTTTGGAGAAGGGTTTGTTTTTTAGGGTTTCTAGGTGTTTGGTCGGAGAAGAAGAAGAAAAAGGAGGAAAAGAGAGAGGAGAGGGGTTAGGGGTGGCCGGCGACCACCGTGGAGGGTGGTGGCCGCCATGGCCGGCTAGGGTTTCATGAAGGTTAAAGAAGAAGAAAGGGAGAGAGGAGAGGAGGGTTTGGGGGCGGCTAGGGTTAGGATAGATTAGAAATGGCCGGTCTTATTCAGACCAAAGCCTTTTATAGGCAGGGCGT
>JASVEL010004944.1:0-41207 GCA_032618575.1 Nicotiana noctiflora | reverse complement strand
GTTTGTCACGCCCCAAATCGGAGGACATGACCGGTGCCCGACCGGGTTGCCCCAATCAAGCGGACCCGGGTGCCTTTCATTCCCACGCGTTACCCCTGTGATGACCGTTTCTCATTAACCAAATATATTACTAATCATAATTGATTTCACATTAATCAAATAAAATGATACGAGTGATTCATTAACAAGATTTCAACTTTTACAACGCCCGACATAACACCTTATATATATAAGACCGGAGTCCCACAGTTTACATGTCTACAGAGCCTCTAGGATACAAAAGGGAAATACAATACTTGCCGGTAACAATGCTCCGGCTATACCTTTCAAAACCAAAATGAAATCCAAACCGAAGTGGCAAGAACCACACAAGGCCCCGAGGAAGAAAGGGGCTCACCAAGACGGCCAGTGGAAGGAGAAGAATACTACTGCCGACGAGCTGAAGTGCCTGCTACTGATCCACCTACAATCATGACACGAATGTAGCGCCCCGGCAAAAGGGACGTCAGTACACTTAAATTGTACTGGTATGTATGGACAAACTTTGTCCCAAGTAAACTCAAGCCATTAAATTACATCAACAATCAATTAAGCCACCCAACCATGTTTCCACATTTTCCTCATTTCAAATAATTCTCACACAAAGCACTTTCCACGATCAACCAATTTAACAATAACCAATCAATCACGTAAAACACAAGTAGTCAAACAAAGGGGCAATCAGTGCCCCACAGGTTGCAAACTCTCCTGCCGTCTCCTTTCACAATTTCACATTATTGATTTATGTATCAATTTTCAATAGCGATTTCGATCGCTTTCCATCCTTATTGCCCCTGACCACCCTTATTACCTCGGCCACCCTTATCACCCCAACCCAAACCTTATTTCACCACGTCGCGGCGCGCGACACGACCCCGCCTTACACTTGAAAACACAACAATTTCAAACAGCAGATAAGGTACTACACACAATTTCAACAAGTTCAAATAAGCAACTTGCACATTGTTTCATGTTCTCAATTACTTCTCAAGCCAATATCACAACCAAGTTACAATGTTTCCACATTCAATAATATTCACACATGTATATTCAACAATTTTCCATAATTCAAGTGTTTCATCTCTTTCCACAATAAACCAATTCTCAAGTGTTTCGATTTCTTTTCCACAAGGTGCCATATAGGCCATCATAATCATTATTCACAAATTCTTTACCCAATTCAACTCTCATTTACCTTTCGGTTCATATTTCTTACCACAACACTCATAGTTCAACAACAACTTTGAATATCCAACAACAACATCAATTAATCACATACAATTTCTCAAATCAACACATGCCAAACAATTTTACACATAAGGGGCGATTTCACAAGAATCAAAATTAGCCATACATACCTGGTGATGATTTTTCTTCCGTTAACTTTCTACTTTATGCTTACCCAAGATATCCTATTCTTGCCAACCTTGTTCTTGAAGACTCTTACTTCTACCCACTTCTTTTTACTAGAAATCAAGTTCAATAATCATGCATGAGTGTAAAAATTCTATTTTCAAAAGCTATTATATGCAAACCTCTCTTTACCCAATTAAAACCGAAAATCAAAGAAAATAGTTAGGGTTTTTACCTTGAAAATATTGGGGAAGTTGAATCCTTGCCCTAGAATCCCTTGGAATTAAGTAGTTGGAACAATCTTTGAAGATGAAGAACTTCTCTCTCTAAAAACCCTCTCTTCTCTCTCTAATTTTTGGTGAGATGATATGATAAAAATGAAGAAGAGGTGTGTTATATTAAAGAAGAGATCGGGTCAAAATGTTACAAAATCTGGGCCGGGGTCAAATATGCGGTCACTATGCGACCGCAGAATCAACATGCGGTCCGCATAGTGGCCGCAGAATGGCTCAAAAATTACACAGGTTCTGTTAAGGAATGCGGTCACTATGCGGACCGCATGTTGATTTTGTGGTCGCAAAGTGCACCGCAGATTTGACATGCGATCGCATATCGACCGCACTTTTCAACACGATTTTGGGCAACTCTCTGGAACGTTTTGCGGCAAGAATGCGGTCCGCATGACAGGTTTGCGGTCGCATTCTTGACCGCATATTTGACACTTTTCGGAAAAATTAATTCTCTACATTTTGAAACTTAAATCACTACCAAGGGTTCGAACCGCGGCTCGCAAGCTCGCCGCGAAGAATTCTACGCATTCCTAACACATCATTCGGACCATGACACCACATCTACTAGGTTTTATGCACAAAAATTTTACGGGGCCTTACATCCTCCCCCCTTAAGATCATTCGTCCTCGAATGAGGATTTTGAAATAAATGAGTTGGTTTTGAAAGACATGATATGCAACCCTCAAAATTTTGACTAACTCTTATATTTTAGAAAAATTTCGCCAGAGTTTCCTTTGTATTATGGACATATCCACCTGTCAGAGGGCCCCCGAAACACATCACCAAACAACAATATACAACAATAACACTATTCACAACTGGTATACACCTTCTTACCTCAACGAATGCACATATTCTATCACATTGTTACAATTGCACATAAACTAGTCACTTCAATGAATTCTTACCTTATTTAACCATTTTAACACACCATGTACGCTTAACAAATCATTACCAATCTACACTTACTATTAGTTGTTTATTAAACACGTAAATCTTTATAAGGCTTTCATTTATCAAGAACGGTTCAAGTGACCCAAGGTAACAACACATCTAACTCATTACAAATAAAGGAGACTTACTAATACTAAGAGGGAAACAACTTAGGCAAGATGACAGCTACTAGGAGTAGAAGGGTCACCTAATTTCTTCTAGGCTTGATCAAACAAATGGGGGTACTTTTCCTTCATCTCTTTTTTCGCTTCCCATGTGGCCTCCTCAACTTGTTGACTTCGCCACAATACTTTAACAGAGGCAACTTCCTTATTTCTCAACTTACGGACTTGCCTATCAAGAATGGCGACCGGAACTTCTTCATATGACAAATCTTCATTAACCTCTATAGCCTCGACTGGCATGATGGTGGATGGATCTCCAATCACTTTCTTCAACATGGACACATGGAATACCGGATGCACTGATGACATCTCATGAGGCAACTCTAGCCTATAAGCAACTTGACCAATCCTTTGAACGATCCGATATGGCCCGACATACCTAGGACTCAATTTCCCTTTCTTTCCGAATCGCATGACTCCCTTCATAGGAGATACCCTCAAGAACACCCAATCATCGACTTGAAACTCCAAATCCCTTCGACGAACGTCCGCATAGGACTTTTGACGACTCTGTGCTGTTTTCATTCTCTCCTGAATAACTTTGACCTTTTCCATAGCTTCGTACACCATATCTGGCCCTAGCAATTTCGCTTCACCTACCTCAAACCACCCGATTGGCGATCTACACCTTCTCCCGTACAATGCCTCAAACGGGGCCATTTGAATGCTAGCATGATAGCTGTTATTGTAAGCAAATTCTATCAGTGGCAAGTGTTCATCCCAATTACCTTTAAAATCTAAGACACAAGCCCGCAACATATCTTCAAGCGTCCGAATGGTCCGCTCGGCCTGTCCATCGGTCTGTGGATGGAAAGCTGTGCTGAGATTCACCTGAGTTCCCAAACCTTGCTGAAACTTCTTCCAAAAGTTAGCGGTGAACTGAGCCCCGCGATCCGAGATGATAGAAAGTGGAGTGCCATGAAGCCTTACTACCTCTTTGATGTACAATCTTGCATATTGCTCCGCAGTATTAGTGGACTTGACAGGCAGGAAGTGAGCTGATTTGGTGAGTCGATCTACTACCACCCATATTGAGTCAAACTTACGCCGAGTGCGAGGTAACCCCACCACGAAATCCATATTGATCATCTCCCATTTCCACCTTGGTATTTCTATAAGCTGAGTTAATCCACCGGGCCGTTGATGCTCGGCCTTCACTTGTTGACAGTTCGGACATTTAGCTACAAAGCCTGCTACATCCCTTTTCATACCGTTCCACCAATAATTCTCCTTGAGATCGTGATACATTTTCGTTGAACCAGGGTGCACAGAATACCTGGAAGTATGAGCCTCTGCCATCACTCTTTCCCGAAGCTCGTCCACATCCGGAACACATAGCCTATCTTGACACCGCAATACACCATCTTCGCCGCTGAGTACAAATGCTGAGGTCTTGTCATTCATGACTGCTTCCTTCACCCGAACCAATGCTGGATCCATGAATTGTTTTTCCTTGATTTCCGCGACCAATGATGATTCTGCTCCATTATGCACCAAAATATCCCCCTCGTCCGACGCCGAAATACGAACCCCCAAACTGGATAATTGGTAAACCTCCCGAGCCAGGGGTCTCAGATCCACACCTAAATGAGCCAAACTACCAATGGATTTTTGACTAAGAGCATTGGCTACCACATTTGCCTTCCCTGGATGGTACAATATGTTCATATCATAGTCCTTGAGCAATTCTAACCACCGCCGATGTCTCATATTCAGCTCTTTCTGCTTGAACAAATACTGGAGGCTCTTATGGTCCGAAAACACATCTACATGAACCCCATAAAGATAGTGCCGCCATATTTTCAAAGCAAACACAATAGCCGCAAGCTCCAAATCATGCGTCGGATAATTTTTCTCATGGTTCTTGAGTTGCTTGGAAGCATAAGCTATGAACCTTTCCGTGCTGCATCAATACACATCCCAAACCGACTCTGGAGGCATCACAATAGACTACAAATCCCTCTGTGCCTTCTGGCAAGGCCAATACTGGTGCCGAGGTCAATCTTGACTTCAGCTCTTGGAAACTTTTCTCACATGCTTCGGACCACTGGAACTTAACTGCTTTCTGCGTCAATTTAGTCAACGGGGAGGCAAGGGTTGAGAATCCCTCTACAAACCTCCGATAGTACCCTGCCAGACCCAAAAAGCTGCGAATCTCTGTCGGGGTCGTGGGTCTAGGCCAATCTTTCACCGCCGCAATCTTCTGAGGATCCACCATAATTCCCTCACTGGAAATAACATGCCCTAGAAAAGCTACGGACTCCAACCAAAACTCACATTTTGAGAACTTGGCATACAATTGATGCCGAAGAAGGGTCTGCAATGCTGCTCTGAGGTGAACGGCATGATCTTCCCTGCTCCGAGAGTAGATGAGAATATCGTCAATGAATACAATCACAAAGGAATCTAGGAATGGCTTGAAAATCCGATTCATAAGGTCCATGAAAGCTGCTGGGGCATTGGTTAGCCCAAAAGACATGACCAAAAACTCGAAGTGACCATAACGAGTTCTGAAGGCGGTCTTAGGAATATCCTGCTCCCTGATTTTCAACTGGTGGTACCCAGACCGTAAATCAATCTTTGAGAAGAACCTCGCTCCCTGCAATTGGTCAAACAGATCATCCACTCGAGGCAAAGGATATTTATTCTTGATGGTGACTTTGTTGAGCTGCCGATAATCAATACACATTCGAAGTGACCCATCCTTCTTCTCGACAAAGAGAACCGGAGCACCCCACGGCGACACACTCTGCTCGTATGAACCATTTCTCTAATAAATCCCTCACCGCTCCTTTAACTCCCTTAACTTCGCTGGCGCCATTCCGTATGGTGGAATAGATATTGGCTGAGTATCTGGCAATACATCAATCCCGAAATCGATCTCCCTATCTGGCGGGATCCCTGGAAGCTCATCCGGAAACACCTCGGGAAATTCATTTACAATTGGCACGGACTCGAGGGTAGGCACATCTAAGGTGGTGTCCGTCACCCAGACCAAATGATAGATACACCCCTTCTTAATCATCTTCGAAGCCTTAAGGTAGGAAATAAACCTACCCCTTGGCACTATACCATTTCCTCTCCATTCAATATCTGGCTCGTTAGGGAACTCGAGCCTCATAACTCTCGTTCGACAGTCAAGTTTGGCAAAGCACGAATAGAGCCAATCCATCCCCATAATTACATCAAAATCTACCATCCCAAGCTCAATAAGATCGGCCGTGGTATCACGACCACCCACCGTAACAACACAATTCCTATAGACTCGTGAGGCTGTAATAGAATCACCAATCGGAGTCGACACAGAGAACGGCTCATGAAGCTGTTCGGGTTCTATCCCAAAACTTGAAGCAATGAATGGAGTAACATAAGACAAGGAGGACCCCGGATCAATAAGGGCATAGCAATCAATAGTCTGAACAGACATGATACCTGTAACAACATCCGGAGAAGCCTCGGCATTTTGGCGGCCACTCAACACATAGAATCGGCTAGGTCCACCCCTATCCTGAGCTCCACCCCTAGCTGCACCACGCCCTGCTGCTGCTGGAGTACGCGCCGATGATGTAGCAGCTGAAGAACCGGATGACTGAGCAGATCCCCTACCTATACCCTGACGGGGTGCACGGCAGTCCCGCTGAATATGACCTCTCACCCCGCACCCGAAGCACACCGGAAGGTCAAGGTAGCAAGTTTCTGTATGAAATCTCCCACACTTGGGGCATGTAGGTCTCCCCTGCTGCTGGGATCTCACCCCAGGATGACCAGACTGACGAGACCTCCTACTGTCTGAACCAGGTCTCGAGTAACTGCCCTGCTGATGATTGTGCACGGATGGCGGTGCACTCGCGGAGGACTGAGCATATGACTGGGATGGCCCTGATGACCCCCTCCCTGGAAGTGATCTCCCTGAATGACCCATTGACCGGGCCCTGCTGCTACTTTCTCTTTCTGCACGAATCTTCAATTTCCTGGCCTCTGTGGCCTGAGCAAACCCCACGATCCTCCCATAGTTCATATCTGAGTGCAGAGCTGCTGTGGCGGCCTCATTCACTACCAAAGGACTAAGGCCCTGAACAAACCGTCGAACCTGGGCATCCATGGTCGACACTAAATGAGGAGCGTACTTGGACAACCTTACGAACTCCATGCGATACTCCCAAACACTCATACTGCCCTGTTTGAGAACCTCGAACTCAGTGGCACGGGCTGCCATTGCCTCAGCAGGTAAGAAGTGGTCCATAAATGCATCCACGAACTCATCCCATCCGGCCGGAGGGCCCCCTTCCTCACGGGAATCCTCCCACATTTCAAACCATGAACGTGCCGCTCCCTTCAGCCTGTAAGAGGGCAACTCTACCCCCTCTATATCTGTAGCCTTCATCACTCTGAGGGTCTTGTATATGTCATCAAGGAATTCCTGTGGGTCAGCCTCTGGATCGGTGCCTGAAAATTCTGGAGGGGCCAATCGCAAGAATTGATGGACTCTGGAGCCAAAGGAATCTCCCTGTCCGCTAGAGGATGCAGGGGCATCATGGGATCTCTGGGCCTGGGCAGCCACTAACCGTGTTAACATATGGATGGCTCCCCTAAGTTCTTCATTAGAGATACCAGAGCCCGAAGCGGAAACTGTATCTGAGTTAGGAACACTGGCAGGAGGAATGGTGGCATCCTCTGCCGCAGCTGAAATAGGGACACTTGGGTTTTGAACAGACGGGCCAGGCAAATTCGGGACTGGTGGGTCATTCTCTCCCACGGCATCGGGTACATGATTAACAGCTGCACTTGGGCCGGCATTGGCCCTAAGGCCGAGTCTAGCCTTCTTCTTAGGTGCCATATTCTGAAAATTTGGGAACAAGGCACGAATTAGACACAGGTATCTCCACATTGCATTTTACCGCACGATATAGATTAACAAAGAAGTAGGTAAATTCCTAAATGCCCGTGTAGCCCCCTACTTATATGATGTGGTCGACAACACACCTATAAGAAGGGCACTACTAGACACGGCTCCGAGACATCCTAGGACACTTTAAAACCTTAAGCTCGGATACCAAGTTTGTCACGCCCCAAATCGAGGGACATGACCGGCGCCTGACCGGGTTGCCCCAGTCAAGCGGACCTGGGTGCCTTTCATTCCCACGCGTTACCCCTGTGATGACTGTTTCTCATTAACCAAATATATTACTAATCATAATTGATTTCACATTAATCAAATAAAATGATACGAGTGATTCATTAACAAGATTTCAACTTTTACAACGCCCGACATAACACCTTATATATATAAGACTGGAGTCCCACAGCTTACATGTCTACAGAGCCTCTAGGATACAAAAGGGAAATACAATACTTGCCGGTAACAAGGCTCCGGCTATACCTTTCAAAACCAAAATGAAATCCAAACCGAAGTGGCAAGAACCACACAAGGCCCCGAGGAAGAAAGGGGCTCACCAAGACGGGCAGAGGAAGGAGAAGAATACTACTGCCGACGAGCTGAAGTGCCTGCTACTGATCCACCTACAATCATGACACGAATGTAGCGCCCCCGGCAAAAGGGACGTCAGTACACTTAAATTGTACTGGTATGTATGGACAAACTTTGTCCCAAGTAAACTCAAGCCATTAAATTACATCAACAATCAATTAAGCCACCCAACCATGTTTCCACATTTTCCTCATTTCAAATAATTCTCACACAAAGCACTTTCCACGATCAACCAATTTAACAATAACCAATCAATCACGTAAAACACAAGTAGTCAAACAAAGGGGCAATCAGTGCCCCACAGGTTGCAAACTCTCCTGCTGGCTCCTTTCACAATTTCACATTATTGATTTATGTATCAATTTTCAATAGCGATTTCGATCGCTTTCCATCCTTATTGCCCCTGACCACCCTTATTACCTCGGCCACCCTTATCACCCCAACCCAAACCTTATTTCACCACGTCGCGGCGCGCGACACGACCCCGCCTTACAGCTGAAAACACAACAATTTCAAACAGCAGATAAGGTACTACACACAATTTCAACAAGTTCAAATAAGCAACTTGCACATTGTTTCATGTTCTCAATTACTTCTCAAGCCAATATCACAACCAAGTTACAATGTTTCCACATTCAATAATATTCACACATGTATATTCAACAATTTTCCATAATTCAAGTGTTTCATCTCTTTCCACAATAAACCAATTCTCAAGTGTTTCGATTTCTTTTCCACAAGGTGCCATATAGGCCATCATAATCATTATTCACAAATTCTTTACCCAATTCAACTCTCATTTACCTTTCGGTTCATATTTCTTACCACAACACTCATAGTTCAACAACAACTTTGAATATCCAACAACAACATCAATTAATCACATACAATTTCTCAAATCAACACATGCCAAACAATTTTACACATAAGGGCGATTTCACAAGAATCAAAATTAGCCATACATACCTGGTGATGATTTTTCTTCCATTAACTTTCTACTTTATGCTTACCCAAGATATCCTATTCTTGCCAACCTTGTTCTTGAAGACTCTTACTTCTACCCACTTCTTTTTACTAGAAATCAAGTTCAATAATCATGCATGAGTGTAAAAATTCTATTTTCAAAAGCTATTATATGCAAACCTCTCTTTACCCAATTAAAACTGAAAATCAAAGAAAATAGTTAGGGTTTTTACCTTGAAAATATTGGGGAAGTTGAATCCTTGCCCTAGAATCCCTTGGAATTAAGTAGTTGGAACAATCTTTGAAGATGAAGAACTTCTCTCTCTAAAAACCCTCTCTTCTCTCTCTAATTTTTGGTGAGATGATATGATAAAAATGAAGAAGAGGTGTGTTATATTAAAGAAGAGATCGGGTCAAAATGTTACAAAAATCTGGGCCGGGGTCAAATATGCGGTCACTATGCGACCGCAGAATCAACATGCGGTCCGCATAGTGGCCGCAGAATGGCTCAAAAATTACGCAGGCTCGGGAACGATTTGCGGTCACTATGCGGACCGCATGTCGATTCTGCGGTCGCAAAAGTGCACCGCAGATTGACATGCGATCGCATATCGACCGCACATTGGACACAATTTTGGGCAACTCTCCGGAACGATTTGCGGTCACTATGCGGACCGCATATTGATTCTGCGGTCGCAAAAGTGCACCGCAGATTGACATTTTTCTGGAAAAAATTTTATTCTACATTTTGAAACTTAAATCACTACCAAGGGTCCGAACTGCGGCGAGCAAGCTCGCCGCGAAGAATTCTACGCATTCCTAACACATCATTCGGACCATGACACCACATCTACTAGGTTTTATGCACAAAAATTTCACGGGGCTTTACACTTAGCAATCAAAATAGTTATAGTTCGACCTCGCTCAAACTACGACTCAAGCTAAGTGCCTTTTCCATAAAAAGTAGTGCATTTCGACCTCGCTCGAACCGGGATTTATCTAAGTGCCTTCTCCATCAAAATAGTGCAGTCCAACCTCGCTTGAACAAGGACTCAGGCTAAGTGACTTCACCATCAAAACAGTGTAGTTCGACCTCGCCCGAACCTGGTGTCACTCCGCAAAACTGAGGGACACAACCGGCGCTCAACCGGAGGACCCAAGTCAAACGGAACATGAATTGCCTTTCATATCCCACGCGTTACCCCATGATTCCAATATACATTATTCTTTTGAAATAGAAATTTAAGACTTAAGAAAAAACTTCAACTTGAGTTCATTTCTACTTTATTATCTTTTTCAACATTTGGTACCAAGTACTTGCAAAATAAATTCAACATTTACCAACGTGGACCACGATTATGAACCGTACAATTACTGCCCAAAATACTTTTGTTCACCACCCATATTGTGTCTACAGAGCCTCTATGAATACTAGGAACTTAACCAGTACTTGCCGACGACAAGGCCCCGGCTATACCTTACAATACACAATAAACTCAAAAGAAGGTGGCATGGACCACACATGACCCCAATAGGAAGTGGGGCTCATCAATACAACTGATGGGATGGAGATGAGTGCTACTCTCGGGGGACTGGAGTACCTATTATTGATCCACCTACAATCATAATACGAATGTAGCGCCCCTGACAAAAGGGACGTAAGTGCCATTAAATAGCACTAGTATGTATAACTAAATACCCTAAGTTTAGAAAGAACTTTCATAAAACAATTATGAAATCACAAGTGAAACACAAAACACTTTAAACGATCGCAACATTATCAAATAAAATGGATCACATAGATTTCACATAATTTTCATACCTTTTGGTTGTGTTTCATAGCCCGTCTATGGGGTTCGCATATCAAAACAATTTTTGATTGCAATTATTTTGATTAAGTATTGAAAATACATGTAATTGTTTTAATAGAAAGAAATTTAAAATGAAATACAAAAAGGTAATTAATTAGAAAAATGTCACAAAAATTATAGAGTAAATACTAGGAAATTAGAAAATCAAGTAAAAAATACAAAAATCAGAAAAATCAAGGGAAAAATACAAAAATTGGAAAACAAAAGAAAATACAATAAATTAAAATAAATACAATTCATAAAAAACAAAATACAAAAAAATACAATTTGAAATGCCAAATTGGGCTAAGTACATAATATACCCAGCCCAAATGCACACACAGAATAGGCCCAAATAATTAGCCGGGGTGCCCAGTCTCTTACAAAGACCAAACGACGCCATCTAACATAAAATAATCTAGGTCGTTGATACAATTGATCAACGGACCAAGTAAGGCGGTGACTATATGAATAAAACGACGTCGCCTAAGACGATTAATCACAACCGTCCATCTTACTTAATCTAATGGCTGAGACCAGCGTCTTGGTAACCAAATGATGTAGCTTAGGTAGTTAAATCCTGACCGTTCAAACATCTAATCTAACAGACCAAATAAGAGTTCCACTAAAGCAAACGATGTCATTTTAAGGACCAAAAGATCTTGGCCGTTCATCTAATTGAATCTAATGGTTGAGAAACAATACTACCACTTCACTATATATCATGCCCTCCCCGTTCATTCTTTATTATACACATAACCCTCTCATTACAAAAAACCCTACCCGCCCTAAGACTCCATCTTCTCCCCCCATCTCTCATAGAGACCACCGCAACCCTACAGGTGGTCAGTCTCCTACCGTCTTCTCCAGCTCAGGCCAACCTCTAAACACTCCTCTTTTCTTCTCCTAACACCTCTAATACCATTAACCCAAAAACTTACTAGTTCCCTATTTCTTGAAATTTCGATCGCCGGAACACTAGTAGACGACCACCAAAGTATGAACCCGACCCCCACTTAAACATCATAGAACCGTCTTGAGATGATCTATCACCCCACCATAACCATATACCTCAAATATCACCCCAACCCTTCGAATATTAGAAAAGGTCTAACCGGAAACCTACTCCGGCGAGCACCCAAAACAAAAATCCTTCAGAACCTTACCGTAAGTCCGTAAATAACCCCTCTCATACTCAAATCGAACTTCCAAGAAGCTTGTTTGGAAGATCTGACACTTAAGAGACCGCGAGTCTCTGAAACGCTGAAAAATCAAGAAAGAAGAAAGAAAATGAAAGAAACAAGAAAGAAGAAAGAAGAAAGAAGAAAGAAGAAAGAAGAAAGAAATAAGAAAGAACGTAGAAAAGAAATAAAGAAAAGGAAAAAGAAAGAAAGAACGATGCCCCAAAAAGCAAAGAACCCTGGAACCTGCTTGTGTTCATGTATCTTTGTGTGTTCTTGTCTGTTTAATACCTAGATATGTTTAGAAAATCCCTATGCATTATAAAAACTCTAAATCCACCTATGTTTTATATCTTGCTCTTCTATGTTCATATTAGCCCTGAGCTTATTACATGTATGCTTGAAATTGATTTAGTATACTTAAGTTCTGATATTAGCTACATGTAAATCATGTGCTATTAGCTATCCTCATGTGATTGTTCAGTAGATCTTGTCTCTATTAGGGTGATGATTAGTTGGAATTCAACCTTTATCAATTTTTCTCTCTGAGTTCTGATTAATCTGAAAGTTAGTCATAATTAGGGCTACTTGTGCAAAACAACATGAATACTGCTACATTTGCAATATGATTTGTATGTTAGTTTCTTCTAAACCTCTAAGTGCTTATGTGTATTTAGGTTATATGTGTAAATGTCTTTTTTTGTTGTGTTTGCAACAAAGTATGAGTTTAGGTTAGTGGCTATCTTTGTAAAAGTAGTTAACATTGAAAGGGTTATGTAGTCTAAAACTGCTAATTTTTAATGCATGTCTTAGGGGATTATATGTTAAATACAGTCAATTACCCAAGTCTTGACGGACCTAATGTAGGTCGGATAAATATGATTAAATGTAAATGGTAAAAGGGGAAAGGAAAATGGTATTTCTTTAGATTACATAGAGCCTCTAGGGGTATAAACGATTGTAGTGCTTGGTTTTTCTAAAAATACCTGAATAATATAGGGTAGACTAGGCATAGCTAAAAGGTAATTGTGTAATAAACCTTAGAATGTGAGGGCAACTAGGTAAAATATGCCCAATAGAACAATAAGGAACAACCTAGAATCTTCTAGCAGGGGTTCAAGTGCATTTTGTTAAATTTCTGCTATACCTAAGTGATTTAATTGAAAAAGAGTTGGGGAGGGAAATAGAAATAACTAATTCAAAATTCCCCCCAAATTTACTCGATAAATAGGATGTTTCAAGCCTGAAAAGGGTTCTCAATTTTAGAGTTCGAAAAAATTCACATATTGAGTTAGATTTTTGGGGATTCAACTCTTGGGTTTCCAGTTTTAGAAATTCGTATTTAGGTCTGATCTTTTGTTCTAAGCTCTGAATTTCAGTGTTTGAGGGTTCAATTTTGAGTTCTAATCTTCAGAACTCTGCTGCTCTTTTTACTTAGCTTTCAATACGAGCATTACTTCCTAGAATCCGTGCTGGTTGTTCCTCTGCTATGTTCATCTTGACTTAGCTTGGATTTCTGTTATTTCTCGAGTTAATTGCAGATTGTCTACTGAGTTCGGAAGCTTGCTGTGTTAATACCTGCTCCTGTTTGCTGTTGATATATGGTTGCCGCTATTGCTGACTTTCTCTCCTCCTTCATCCCTTAGAACTCATCAATTTCCTTTCATTTGATCAGGTACACTACTATCTACTGAAGGTGTAATTAAAAACATGATGAAGGAATTAAGTTGTAAATCGATTTTCGTTGAAGTTATATTTCTGTTTCTTTTCTAATATTTGTAGTTATAACGCGTAGATCCTTTGTAATTCATTTAGGAATGGGTTGTAATAATTAATAGACTATATGAATTCGATTTCATGTAGAAGTAGATAACGATGTAGTTAAACATATCTAGTAAGTTAGTTATAGTAATTATATGATTCTAAAACTAAAACAGGCTAGAACTCAGCTAATACACTTAGTGTTTTATATATGTTCGGAAATTAGATATATAAAATTGGTACTTAGCTATTTTGTTAGTAAAATTCTGAATCATAACCATTTAATTCAAAGCATAAGTAGTTTTTGAAGTTGAAATTGTATTACTGTTTATCTGAACTAAAAATGATTTATCTACAAAATTTTCTTTCATACTATGTGATTTGATAACAGTAGTTCAAGCATGCTTAGGTGAATCAGAAAACTGTTTTTCTTTAGTTAGAATAAAGTGAAAAAAATAATCTTGCAACTAGTATCATAATATTGATTTAAACATCTGATTCTGCTGTTTGGAATAATAACATTGATATGAACTGCTGTGTTAGAATGTTTAATTAGTTGTTATAAATTGAGATCAGTAGCTACTTAGTGCTAATTGGAGTTTAATCTGTAAATTGTTGCATTCTTGAATGTTGGTAAAAATGATAATTAGTCCTTGTTATTCTTTAAACGTGAACGATTTGGGCCTCAATGGAAACCATACCTGGATCGAATTAATATGGCATTCCTGCTCTCGAGTAGGAACAGTGGTCTATGCTGGGCTCCAGAGACCCAATAGTATTCTGATTATGGACTGCTAGGCAGTCTGAAGTCCAGGCGCATAAATGAATAATGGCCTGGACTCCCATGTCAATAAATCTGAAATTAACACAAAAATAGATATATATTAGGAAGATAAAACAAATATAGAAATATAGTGCATGAATAGGATTGGACTTTAAAAAATAAAGGATAAGCCTCGTTACAAAGAATGAAAACACACGGGGCCCCCAAATAAATTTTGAAATAAAATTCTAGACTCGGAAGGACCGTTTAGCTAATTTAGCGATTTTTCCGAAAGTTAATAAAGATGTAGACACTTTAGACACGATTAATAATATTACATTCCTAGTACCGGTGCACATTTATGTGACCCAAATCTCAAATCCCGGCGAAGGTGAAATGCACTATAGTCAGAGGAGTACTGGTACAGTGTGACTCGAAAAGCGTTTTTGCGACATCGCAATTTTTAAAAAATGACAAAGCGGAACATTAATAATACATGAAAATTGAAGCATATAAAGAAATCGGATAAAAACAAATACGGCAGTTGATCGACCTTGCTAGAACCACAAAATTCGGGAGTGCCTAACACCTTCTCTCGGGTTAATATAATTCCTTATCCGAATTTATGATTTCACGGACTGTTAAACATAGTCATAATTTCCACAGTTCGGGATTAAACCGGTGACTTGGGACACCATTATTTTCCCAAGTGGCGACTCTGAAATTTAATAAATAAATCCCATTCAGAATGTCCTTTAATTGGAAAAATTCCTTCCCTATTATTATTATTTCCCTTCCAGCGGTCTAGTAGTAATTAGTGGCACATACCTTCGGGTAAGTGAAAAGGAGGTGTGACAGCTCTGGCGACTCTGCTAGGGACAAGAAACCCAGAACTTCGGTTCAGTGTTTAAGAATTCGAGCTCAGATAAATTGTTGTTTTGTTTATATGTGATTTCATTATATGCTTTGATCAATGTGCTATATGTTTACCACTTTGATATTACGTGAACTGTATATAAATTGTGCCGAAAACCCTTCTCTTCTTATATTCGGGGATGTGCTTACTGGTTGAGACTTCCCTTTCTATTAAGTCATAACCACATAAGAAATAGAGGCCGGAAAAGATAAAAAGCCGGATGAGAGGGTCCCCGGTATGTAGCCCCCTCCTTGATGAGATTAGTCCGCTCGGGTACATAGTCTAGTACCATTGAAAATCAGGATGTTGAGCCTATAAATAAGACGATTGTTTGCATCATATCTGACTCAGGGGACTCAACACAGGGGTCGGGTCCGTCTAGGATAGGTGACCCGACTATCAAAGATCGAGCAAGATTATATGTTGTATTTATTTGTCCTAGACTATTATGCTGACCAGCTAAATACTTGGAAAAAAAAGAGAAAAAAAGGAAACAATGAAAAAAATGGGTGGAAATAAAAGAAAAGAAAAAATAAAGCCGAAAAAGAAAACTAGCGGGTCAAAAGAAAGACAATAATGCCGGGATGACGCATAATTGCCTGGCAAAAGTTCTATTTTTAAAACTTGTGATGTTCATCTATTATGATTTAAATATTAACAAGTTTTTGTCATTGTTGAGTATCAGATAAAACAGTTAGCAACTGGCATTCTGGCACATCACAACTACAACACTCATTCTAAAAGCATGACAAAAGAAGTGACCCAAGAAATTTAGCCGACAATCATGGATTCCGTGCAAGAAGAGGAAAAAGTAGATGTGAATAGCATGAAGGAAGAAATGTATAAGCTTAAACAGCAGATCTCGGAAATGTATCAGGCTTGGTCGAGGGGACAACCCTTACCTACTTACCCAGCCAACCCCACATATATTCGTCCATCAATCCCGAACCAAGATCCACCCACCATGAACTCATCTTCTACATACCCTACATACCCACACTATTACGCCACTACATCACAAGTACCACCCTCACTTCCTAAAGAAGCTCCACCACCACCACCCTAGGCCGCTCCAGTGTATGTGGCACCACGACCAGCCACATTACACAAATCCTCTAGTGAGCTTGTATTTTATATCCAGGATAATCATTACTACCCTCTAGAACCCACCATCAGACAACATGCTTCTTACACCCCACTTATCGATATGACGGAGAAGGAGAAACTTGTTAGAAACCCTAAACAAGAGGAGATGGCCAGGAAAATGAAGAGCCTTAAGCAGTCATTTTTCAATATGTAGGGTCTGGGAGGCCAAGTTAGTGTGGCATACAAGGAATTGTGTTTGTTCCCTGAGGTAAAACTACCCGCTGGGTTTAAATTGCCGAAATTTGACATGTATGATGGCCATGGTGATCCAGTGGCACATCTGAGAAGATATTGCAGCAAAATGCGTGGAGCTAGGGAAAAGTATGAACTACTTATGGCTTATTTAAGTGAAAGCCTCAATGGCTCAACATTGGAATGGTACACCCGTCAGGATCATACTCGATGGTTTATTAAGGATGATTTGGCTAAATCATTTGCAAACCATTTTTAATATAATCTGGAAATCATCTCAGATAGATTGTCGTTGACAAAAATGGAAAAGAAGCCCGGAGAGAGTCTTAGGGAGTATGGTTTCAGGTAGACAGAATAGGCAGCCCGTGTGGATCGACCAGTGAAAGAAGGAGAAATGGTAGATTGTTTCTTACAAGCTTTGGAGCCGACATACTACGGGCATGTGGTGTCTGCAATCGGAAAAACCTTTAATGAGGTAGTGAAGATGGGGAGTTTTGTGGAAGAAGGTTTGAAAATGCATAAGATCATGAGCTATTCAGCCATCAAGGCGACGAATCAAGCAATTCAGATGGGGACAAGAGGATCAAATCAGAAGAAAAAGAAAGAAGAAGTGGCAGTTACAGAGGGAAGGTCTTGGTCCCGGGGCCCCAAACCATATCATGATCAGCCTCGCCCATATCAACCATACCCACCAACATCGTATAACCCACCTCAACATTATTACCGCCCGGTCCTCAGTTTTCTGTCCACCATGCCCAATCTTACCTACCGCCTCCTCCATCATGGTGAGCCCCAGCTCCATAGAATGTTTACTATGCCAAAATTACCTACCCACCACCAAAAACCTACAAAAATCCTAAATGAACAAGTTTTTGTCCCGACCCTGAAGTCTAAAGTGACAGGGCTCAGAGAAAGAAAACATTCACCCATCTGGGAGAATCATATACCAGCCTCTTTCACCGATTAAGACAATTGGGGATGCTAAGTCCTATTGAGACTAAAATTCCCAACCCTCCACCGCGAAACTTAGATCAATCCATCCATTGTGAATATTGTTCGGGGGCAGCGGGACATGGCAAGGAGAAATGCTGGCACCTAAAATCTGTTATAGAAGAGCTCATTAGCTCCAGAAGTATTGAGGTGAAACCACCCGAGACTCCCAACATAACGCGAAATCCTCTGGCGGTGCACCATGAAACACATATGATAGAGCTAGTACATGGAGAAAGCTACAAAAAAACCCTCGCAGACTATGGTGACAATCAAAGCAAACAGAAAGACAGAGGAGAAAGTCGGGAGTGAGAAAGTGTTAGTCGAGCCACCTGTAAACCAGCCAGCAGTGGTATTTGAACATGAACCGGTAAAAGCAATACCACCTGGGGTGAAGCCCATATTGACTATGAAAGGGGCACATATAGAACCAGTTGTTATCAAGCCGATCGTTCAGATGCCGATTATGAACATCAAAGTTGTACCTTGGAATTAGGACAAGGTAACTGTCATGTACAAAGGGAAAGAAGTCAAGATGGAAATATGTGAAACCCATAGTTTGACCCGGTCTGGGCGATGTTTTGCTCCTGACGATTTAAGGAAGGCGAAAATTTTGAAAGAAAATTTTGCCCATGTGAAGAAAGCGGTAATCGAGGAAGAAGCTGAAGAGTTCTTATAGAAAATGAAAACTCAAGATTACTCCATAGTTGAGAAACTGAGGAAGACACCAGCTCAAATATGTTTGCTATCTCTGCTGATTTATTCCGATGAACACCGAAGGGCGTTAATGAAGATCCTAAATGAAGCTTATGTACCAGAAAAGATCACAGTGTGTCATTTAGAGAAGATTATAAACAAAATTTTTTAGACAAATAGGATAACATTCTCAGACGATGAACTACCACAAGAAGAGACAGAACACAATAAGGTATTATACCTTATAGTGAAGTGTGATGAATTAGTGGTAACTCGTGTCTTGGTCGATAATGGGTCGAGCACTAATATTTGTCCTTTGTCTACTCTGGAAAAATTGAAGATTGATCACAAAAGGATCCACAAAAATAGCATATGTGTGAGCGGATTCGATAGAGGTGGAAAGAACACCGTTGGAGATATCATACTAGAACTCACCATCGGACCGGTGGAATTCACCATGGAGTTTCAAGTGTTGTACGTTTCTGTGTCCTATAACCTCATGTTAGGACGTCCATGGATCGACGCTGCCAAAAGTTGTACCTTCTTAACTACATCAAATGTTGAAATTTGAATGGGATCAGCAATAGATAGTAGTGCACGGTGAGGATAATGTTTGTAATGGCATCACGCCGTTCAAAGAAGTCGAAGATGACAAAGGTCCTTGGGTGTACCAAGTGACGGACAATGTGACTGTGAACAAGATATCTGAAAGAGTAAACAACCCAGTACCCAAAGTAACCCTTGCAGCGGTCATGGTTGCCAAGGAAATGATAAAGAACGGGTTCTCTCTGGGAAAAGGTTTAGGAGTTGCTTTGCAAGGTATAACACAACCGGTTCATCTTCCTGGTAGCACTAATACTTTCGAACTAGTTTTCAAGCCAACCATCATCGATATACAGAGACCAAAAGATTGAAAAAGAAAGGATGGTCCCTCCCCAAACCTATCCCAAAACTATCTTACACCTTCGTCAAGCCTGATAGACAAAGACGTCCGGCAACTGTCCTGTCGGACCATGCAGAGATAACGTCAGATGAAGAGCTACTAGCAAGGTTTGAGAGGTTGTTTGAACGCGTGAATATGATAGAGGCAGTCGAGTTAACAAGCAAGACGGATGTTCAGTTTGTTGGACCCTAGATCAGGCTAAATAACTGGGAAGCTACTCCTCTTCCAATCAGGAGGGAGTTGTGGTAGCTGGCTTTTAATGTTCCATTCCTAAATGTGTATTATTTCAAAAAAAATTTAATCCGATGTTCCATCTAGTCAAAATGTATCCAAACCTTGTTACCTTTCAAAGTTTAATGAAATGCAATTTCTTTCTTCCTCTATTTTTGTAGGCTTATTTTATTTTCTTTCCCTTTCTTGTGCAGTCCAGTTATTGCTGATTCCAATGATGTGTCATGCATGAAGGATTCATGGTCCAGTCTTGATAATCAGATAGTTATACAAGAAATTGAAAATGATAATGAAGTGGAATATGAGGATGACGAAGTTTTGGAGGAAATTAGTAAGGATTTGAGCCACTATCAAGAGAAACCCATACCGAACTTAAATGAAATGGAGTCTAATAATTTGGGAAATGAGGAGAATATTTGGGAAACAAAGATTAGTATGCACTTAGAGGCTTCACTCAGAGAGGACTTGATATAAGGTTATTACATGAGTACCAAGATATATATGCTTGGTCTTATGATGACATGCTAGAGATCAGTACTGATTTGGTGCAACATAAGTTGCCCACTTATCCGGAATGCCGGCCTGTTAAGCAAAAGTTGAGAAATTTCAAAATGGATATCAGTGTGAAAATAAAGGAATAAGTCAAGAAGCAGTTTGAGGCAAAGGTCATACGGGTCACCAAGTATCCCACTTGGTTAGCCAATGTTGTACCTATTCCAAAGAAAGACGGAAAAACCATAGTGTGTGTTAATTATCGAGACCTCAATAAAGCCAGTCCGAAGGATGATTATCCATTGCGAAACATCTACATATTAATTGACAATTATGCCAAACATGAGATTGGTTTTTTTGTGGTTTGTTATGCGGGTTATCATCAGATCTTGATGGGCAAAGAAGATGCAGAAAAGACGGCCTTTATCATACCTTGGGGAACATATTGTTACAGATTAATTCCGTTTGGGTTAAAGAATGCTAGAGCTACATATATGAGAGCAATGACCACTATGTTTCATGACATGATACATTGAGAGATTGAAGTGTATGTGGATGATGTTATTATCAAATCCAAAAAGCAGTGTGATCAAGTCAAAGACTTGAGGAAGTTCTTCTAGACGCTTCGAAGATACAATCTAGAGCTCAATCCAGCAAAATGTACATTTGGAGTACCATCAGGAAAATTATTAGGGTTCGTGGTAAGCCGGCATGGTATTGAACTAGACCCTTCAAAGATAAATTTACAAGCAAAAGATTTATCAAAGAATGGAATATGCAAATAAAGAAAAAGATTCAAGATGAAAAATCAAGGTAATACAAGACGCAAGACATAGATATGATTTTTGCAATTCATAGACCATAGCTTTGGCTACCTTCTTTATTTTTTTTACCGCGGTGTAATAAGGAGTCAGTCAGCAGTAACAGCAATAACAACAGCAACAGCAGTAAAATCACAGCTTCCCTGGTAGTTTCAAACTACACTGACCTAATTCCTGTATAGCCCATGATATGTAGGCAACCTATGAAGCAGGGTGCGGTCAAAAATTTTTGGAAATGCTTCATACGGAATATGAGAGTGGGCAAAAATCCCTCATTACTGCTCACTTGTCTTTGCACTGAAACTCTTTGTGTTCCCGACCAAAGAGGCGCAGCTGTGAGCACGTGATTTTTTCCCCAAACAATTAAATTCCAAAATAAAAATATACAAAATGATTTTTGATAGCAATTATTTTGATTAAGTATATAAAATACCTGTGTTTGTTTTAATTGAAAGAAATTTAAAATGAAATACAAAAAGGAAATTAATTAGAAAAATATAACAAAAATTATAGAGTAAATACTAGGAAATTAGAAAATTAAGTAAAAATACAAAAGCAGAAAATCTAGGGAAAAATACAAAAATTGGAAAACAAAAGAATTTGCCAAATACAAAAAATACAATTTGAAATGCCAAATTGGGCTAAGTACACAATATACTTAGCCCATATGCACACACAGACCAGACCCAAATAATTAGCCGGTCTGCCCAGTCTCTTGCAAAGACCAAACGACGCCGTCTAACATCAAATAATCTAGGCTGTTGATACAATTAATCAACGGACCAAGTAAGGCTGTGACTATATAAATAAAACGACGTTGCCTAAGACGATTAGTCACAACCGTCCATCTTTCTTAATCTAATGGCTGACACACGCATCTGAGTTAACCAAACGACGTCGCTTAGGTAGTTAAATCCTGATCGTTCAAACATCTAATCTAACGGACCAAAAAAGAGTGTCACTAAACCAAACGATGTCATTTTAAGGGCCACAAGATTTTGGCCGTTCATCTGATTGAATCTAACGGTTGAGAAGCAATACTACCACTTAAGTATATATCATACCATCCCCTTTCATTCTTCATTATACACATAACCCTCTCATTACACAAAACCCTAGCTGCCTCCAGATTCGAGCTTCTCCCCCCTTCTCTCACAGAGACCACCGGAACTTTACCGGTGGTCAGTCTCCTATCATCTTCTCCAGCACAGGTCAACTTCCAAGCATTCCTCTTTTCTTCTTCTAACATATCTAATACCATTAACCCCGTTCAAAACTTACCATTTCCCCATTTCTTGAAATTCCGGTCGCCGGAACCCTAGCTGGCGACAACCAAATTATGAACCAGACCTCCACTTTAACACCATAGAACCGTCTTGAGACAATCTATCACCCCACCATAACCATATACCTCAAATATTACCCCTACCCTTCAAATATTAGAAAAAGTCTCACCGGAACCCTACTCCGGCGAGCACCCAAAACAAAAATCCTTTAGAACCTTACCCCAAGTCCTTAAAACACCCCTCTTATACTCAAATCGAACTTCCAAGAAGCCTGTTGGGAGGATCTGACACTTAAGATACCGCGATTCTCTAAAATGATGAAAACTCAAGAAAGAAGAAAGAAAGAAGAATAGAAAAAAAGAAAAGGAAAAAGAAAGAAAGAACAAAGCCCTAAAAAGCTAAGTACCCTGGAACCTGCTTTTGTCCATGTATCTTTGTGTATTCTTGTCTGTTTAATACCTGGATATGTTTAGAAAATCCCTATGCATGTTAAAAAACCTGAATCCACCATTGTTCTACATCTTGCTCTTCTGTGTTCATATTAGCCCTAAGCTTATTGCATGTATGCTTGAAATAGATTTAGTATTCTTAAATTATGATACTAGCTACCTGCAAATCATATGCTATTATCTATCCTCATGTGATTGTTTAATAGATCCTGTCTCGATTAAGGTTCTGATTAGTTGGAATTCAACCATTATCAATTTGTCTCTCTGAGTTCTAATTAATTTGAAAGTTAGTCGTAATTAGGGCTAATTGTGCAAAACAACATGATTATGGCTACATTTGCAATATGATTTGTATGTTAGTTTCTTCTGAACCTCTGAGTGCTTATGTGTATTTAGGTTATATGTGTAAATATCTTTTTTGGTTGTGTTTGAAACACAGTATGAGTTTTTGTTAGCGGCTATCTTTCTAAAAGTAGTTAACATTGAAAGGGTTATGTAATCTGAAACTGGCTAATTTTAAAGCAAGTCTTAGGGGATTATATGTTAAATACAGTCAATTACCCAAGTCTTCACTAACCTAATGGAGGCCAGGTAAATATGATTAAATGTAAAGGGTAAAAGGGTAAAGGGGAAAGGCAAGTGGTATTTCTGTAGATTGCATAGAGCCTATGAGGGTATAAACGACTTTAGTGCTTGGTTTTTCTTAAATACCTGAATAATAACGGGTAGACTAGGCATAACAAAAAGGTAATTGTGTACTAAACCTTAGCAAGTCAGGGCAACTAGGTAAAATATTCCCAATAGAACAATAAGGAATAGCCTAGAACCTTCTAGCATGGGTTCAAGTGCATTTCGTTAGATTTCTGCTATACCTAAGTTATTTAATTGAAAAAGAGTTGGGGAGGGAAATAGAAACAACTAATTCAAAATTCCCCCCAAATTTACTCTATAAATATGTTGTTTCAAGCCTGAAAAGGGTTGTCAATTTTAGACTTCGATAAAATTCATATATTGAGTTAGATTTTTAGGGATTCAACTCTTGGGTTTCCAGTTTTAGCAATTCGAAATCAGGTTTGATCTTTGGTTCTAAGCTCTGAATTTCAGAGTTTGAGGATTAAATCTGGAGTTCTAATCTTCAGAACTCAGCTGGTCTTTTTACTTAGCTTTCAATTTGAGCATTATTTCCTAGAAGACGTGTTGGTTGTTCTTCAGCTGTGTTCATCTCGACTTAGCTTGGATTTCTTTTATTTCTCGAGTTAATTGTGTCACGCCCCAAATCGAGGGACATGACCGGCGCCTGACCGGGTTGCCCCAGTCAAGCGGACCTGGGTGCCTTTCATTCCCACGCGTTACCCCTGTGTTGACTGTTTCTCATTAACCAAATATATTACTAATCATAATGACCGATTTCATAATGCATAAACATAACCATGTGATTGATTCACTAACAAGTTCATAATTTATATTTACAACGCCCCATACATATACATAGGCCACAATCCCACAGCTTACATGTCTACGGAGCCTCTAGGATACAAAAAGGGAAATACAATACTTGCCGGTAACAAGGCTCCGGCTATACCTTTCAAAACCAAAATGAAATCCAAACCGAAGTGGCAAGAACCACACAAGGCCCCGAGGAAGAAAGGGGCTCACCAAAACGGGCGGTGGAAGGAGAAGGATACTACTGCCGATGAGCTGAAGTGCCTGCTACTGATCCACCTACAATCATAACACGAATGTAGCGCCCCCGGCAAAAGGGACGTCAGTACACTTGAATTGTACTGGTATGTATGGACAAACTTTGTCCCAAGTAAACTCAAGCCATTAAATTACATCAACAATTAATTAAGCCAGCCAACCATGTTTCCACATTTTCCTCATTTCAAATAATTCTCACACAAAGCACTTTCTACAATCAACCAATTTAACAATAACCAATCAATCACGTAAAACACAAGTAGTCAAACAAAAGGGCAATCAGTGCCCCACAGGTTGCAAACTCTCCTGCTGTCTCTCCTTTCACAATTTCACATTATTGATTTATGTATCAATTTTCAATAGCGATTTCGATCGCTTTCCATCCTTATTGCCCCCGACCACCCTTATTACCTCGGCCACCCTTATCACCCCAACCCACACCTTATTTCACCACGTTGCGGCGCGCAACACGACCCCGCCTTACAGGTTGAAAACACAACAATTTCAAACAGCAGATAAGGTACTACACACAATTTCAACAAGTTCAAATAGCAACTTACACATTGGTTCATGTTCTCAATTTCTTCTCAATTCAATATCACAACCATGTTACAATATTTCCACAATTCAAGTGTTTCATCTCTTTTCACAATAAACCAATTCTCAAGTGTTTCGTTTGTTTTCCACAAGGTGCCATATAGGCCATCATAGTCATTATTCACAATTCGTTTGCCAAATTAAACTCTCATTTTACATCACTCATAACTCAACAACAATCTTTGAATATCCAACAACAACATCAAGAGTTTCACACAATTTGTCAATTTAACACGAAACAAACAAACTTCACACATATAGGCGATTTCACAAGAATCAAAATTAGCCATACATACCTGGTGATGAGTTTTCTTCCGTTAACTTTCTACTTTATGCTTACCCAAGATATCCTATTTTTGCCAACCTTGTTCTTGAAGACTCTTACTTCTACTTACTTCTTTTGTTTTACTAAAAATCAAGATCAATAATCATGCATGAGTATAAAATTCCATTTTCCAAAAGCTATTATATGAAAACCTTCCTTTACCCATCTTAAAACTGAAAATTAAAGAAAATAGCTAGGGTTTTTACCTTGAAAATATTGGGGAAGTTGAATCCTTTCCCTAGAATCACTTTGAATTAAGATGATTGGAACAATCTTTCAAGATGAAGAACTTCTCTCTCTAAAAACCCTCTCTTCTCTCTCTAATTTTGGTGAGATGATATGATAAAATGAAGAAGAAAGGTGTTATATTAAAGAAGAGATCGGGTCAAAATGTTACAAAATCTGGGCCGGGGTCAATTATGCGGTGCACTATGCGACCGCAGAATCAACATGCGGTCCGCATAGTGACCGCAGAATGGCTCAAAAAATTACGCAGGTTCTGTTAAGGAATGCGGCCAAAATGCGGTCCGCATGTTTGATCTGCGGTCGCAATATGCACCGCAGATTTGACATGCGATCGCATATCGACCGCACATTTGACACGTTTTTTGGAAACTCTCTGGAACGATTTGCGGCAAGAATGCGGTCCGCCGCGAAGAATTCTACGCATTCCTAACACATTATTCGGACCAAGACACCACAGCTACTAGGGTTTATGCACAAAAATTTTACGGGGCCTTACAAATTGCTGATTGTCTACTAAGTTCGGAAGCTTGCTGTGTTAATACCTGCTCCTATTTGCTGTTGATATCTGACTGTAGTTATTGCTGACTTTCTCTCCTCCTTCATCCCTTAGAAATCATCAATTTCCTTTCATTTGATTAGGTACACTACTATATACTGATGGTGTAATTGAAAACATGATGAAGGAATGAAGTTGTAAATTAATTTTTTCTGAATTTATATTTCCGTTTCTTTTCTTAATTAATAATTAATAGACTATATGAATTCGATTTCAAGTAGAAGTAGATAACGCTGTAGTTAAATGTACCTAGTAAGTTAGTTATAGTAATTACCTGATTCTAAAACTAAAACAGGCTAGAACTCAGCTAATACACTTAGATTTATATAGTTGTTCTGAAATTAGATATATAAAATTGGTACTTAGCTATTTTGTTAGTTAAATTCTGAATCAGAACCATTTAATTCAAAGCATAAGTACTTTTTGAAGTTCAAATTGTATTACTTTTTATCTGAGCTAAGAATGATTTATCTGAATTTAATAATTAATAGACTATATGAATTCGATTTCAAGTAGAAGTAGATAACGCTGTAGTTAAACGTATCTAGTAAGTTAGTTATAGTAATTACCTGATTCTAAAACTAAAACAGGCTAGAACTCAGCTAATACACTTAGATTTATATAGTTGTTCTGAAATTAGATATATAAAATTGGTACTTAGCTATTTTGTTAGTTAAATTCTGAATCATAATCATTTAATTCAAAGCATAAGTACTTTTTGAAGTTCAAATTGTATTACTTTTTATTTGAACTAAGAATGATTTATCTACAAAATTTGATTTCATACTATGTAATTTGATAACAGTAGTTCAAGCATGGTTAGTTGAATCAGAATACTGTTTTTCTTTAGTTAGAATAAAGTGACAAAATATAATCCTGCAACTAGTATCATAATAACGATTTAAACATCTGATTCTGCTCTGAAGGTTAATAACATTGATATGAACTGCTGTGTTAGAATGTTTAATTAATTGTTAAATATTGAGATCAATTGCGACTAAGTGCTAATTGGCGTTTAATCTGTAAATTGTTGCATTCGTGAATGTTGCTAAAAATGATAATTAGTCCTTGTTATTCTTTAAACGTGAACGATTTGGGCCTCAATGGAAACCAGGACTGGATCGAACTAATGTGGCATTCCTGCTCTCGAGTAGGAACAGTGGTCTACGCTGGGCTCCAGAGACCCAGTAGTATTCTGATTATGGACTGATAGACAGTCTGAAGTCCAGGCCCATAAATGAATAATGGCCTGGACTCCCATATCAATAAATCTGAAATGAACACAAAAACATATATATATTAGGAATAAAAAACAAAAGTAGAAAATATAGTGCAAGAATAGGATTGGACTTTAGAAAATAAGGGATGAGCCTCGTTACAAAGAATGAAAACACATGGGGCCCCTAAATAAATTTTGACAAATAATTCTAGACTCGGAAGGACCGTTTAGCTAATTTCGTGGTTTTTCCAAAAGTTAATAAAGATGTAGACACTTTAGGCGCGATTAATAATATTACATTCCTAATACAGGTGCACATTTATGTGACCCAAATCTCAAATCCCGGCGAAGCTGAAATGCACTAACGTCACATGCGTACTAGTATGTGTGACTCGAAATGCATTTTCGCGACGTCGCAAGTCTTAAAAAATGACAATGCGGGACATTAATAATATATGAAAATTGAAGCATATAAAGAAATCAGATAAAAACAAATACGGCAATTGAGCGACCGTGGTAGAACCACGGAATCCGAGAGTGCCTAACACATTCTCTCTGGTTAAAAAATTCCTTATCCAAATTTTTGATTTCGCGGACTGTTAAACAGAGTCATAATTTCCTCAGTTCGGGATTAAACCGGTAACTTGGGACACCATTATTTTCCCCAGTGGCGACACTGAAATTTACTAAATAAATCCCATTCCGAATGTCCTTTAATTGGAAAAACTCCTTCCATATTATTATTATATCCCTTCTGGGGTGTAGTAGTAATTAGTGGCACATACCTTTGGGTAAGTAAAAAGGAGGTGTGACAGCATGCATACATAACACTACTATACCAAGAATCATACCTCAATGACCCATCTCACAACCTCTACAATACCAACATAACCTAGGTTAGGCACATATGGCTCCCAATCACCCTCCCATGAGTTCTAATGTATGTATCTTACATGAATAATCACCATTAAGTAGTTACAGATGATAGACATACCTCTTGTAGCAAGAATTTTAAGAATCCCCACTTATGGTGTTCTTGAAGAATTCAAGGATTTGATAGAAAATCTAAGGATTTTCAAGATCAAACCTTGTTAGTATAAGTGTTTAAGAGAAGTAATCAACCCAAAATACTCCAAAAACCTTACCTTAGATATGGGAGGAGTTGAAGGTCTTGAGAGAGTAGAAGAAAACCCTCAAAGTTCATCCAAAATAAAATGGGGAATGAATCCCGAAAGGAGGATATAAAGATATTTCGGGCGTCACATGTGGCGTTGGGCGTTGCCTGTGGCGCTGATTCCTGTAGCTCAAAAACTCACGGTACCACGGCTTGCGCCTGGTGCTACCCTGGGTGCCGGCAACGGAAGGAACACAAAATGGCCATAACTTTCTGCATACACCTCCAAATGACGAACGGTTTGTTGCGTTGGAAACTAGACTTAAAGTAATTTAATTTGATAGGTTGATACTCAAACAAATACTTGTATAAATGGAGATATGATTTTTCAAAGCGAGGTCTTGTGTGCACTCATTTACATATTTCGTCTAATATGCAATTTTCCATCTTGGCTTAGACTTAGTCCTTTCCTTAGTCCCCAAATCACTTATAATAAGACTTATACTCATATTTACCAAGTCTAACTGATGACCACCATGTTAATAGAATATACAAATATTATAATAAGCCTGTGTGACACTACGAAATCCTAAATTACTTAGTGAAAATATTGTGGGGCCTAAAATTCTCCCCCTCTTAGGATCGTTCGTCCTCGAATGAGGAGCATAGTCTTCCCAAAATACTTTGCATCACACATCTCTTTTCTAACCTACCTCAACAATTTGGACTACCTCCCAAAATTTTCAGAAATTTAGGCAGAGTTTCCTTTAAAACTAGGCCTATGCACCTACCAGAAAATCACCAAAATCATCTTAACCACACACCCACGACTAGACAAAGCACCACAATGTATATATCAACAATTCTAATCCCAGTATTACAAGCACTACATTAATATAAACATACCAGAACATGGACTACATAGTTTAATATCAAAATACATATATGGTACATTCCAAATGAAAACAAACTGGTATTCAACCGAGCAAAAATATTTTCCTTACACAACAATTTCAGCCTTCCAGATGACCTTTTCAACTTACGAGCTCTATCACGATACATTCTCAAAAATAATATAAACTCCCAAACATAGATAACAAGGATGACAAATAGACACCTGGCATGAGTTAACTATTCAATGACTTTACCGTTAATAATTCCCACTGTATAATTCACATTCTACAGGATATTCCAATTCATGATAACAACAATAATCCCACAATTCCATAACTTGGCATCATACCATCAAGGATTTCAGTTCATAGCAAACAAACAATCATGTGTTCATAATAGTCCTTACCAGCCATTAATGTAATCACAAAGGTGTTCATCAAAAAGAACATTATTTTGTTTCAATCAGCCATTCGTATGAAGTCAAGCAATGATAATTGTTTCTAGTAGAGCATAATATACGATATTTCCATGATCATATAGTTCAATCAAATCAACTCACACCCCTCTTTTACCACTACCCTATGAGACATAGGCATATGAAAACACAAATTCATGAGGAACAATGACGGGGAAACATCATACTCCTATCGAGTGACAAAGTGCATAGACTATTACCTATATCTCTTTCCTTCAGCTGTTTGGATGTGTAGGCCATTACTCTACCATATTACATCAATACCGTATTGAGCCTAATATGTGATATACCACTATAGTCGGTATAAAACAGCCTTTCAAAGTACTTAATTCGTGGTATAAGCATGTGTAAACACCTAAAATCTTACTCAATATCCCATCTCACCTGATCATTTCTGTAAGAGTTAAAATTACTGTGTTTGGGGTCAAATCATATAAAAAAGTATTACCCCATGGTCAGTCCTCCATGGCACAAAATTAAATGGTCATACCTATTCACACTCATCATAGAACAAAAGGGGTTAAGGGACTTACTCAGTGTTCCTTGGTTGTTGGGCCAGTTCCATAGCTGATGTCCCTTAACTCCACACCCGAAACACTCATCATTGCCCTTACGATACACACCTAGATGATGACTCTTACACTTAGGGCAATGAGGGTGTTGCTGCCTCTGATGGCTCCCACTTGATTTGACCTGTTGGTTAGAATTCATGTTTCCTTGGCATTGCATATTATGGGCCCACTGCTACTGATCGGGCCCTAATGGTAGCGTCCTAGCTGAGGTCTAAAAAATTTCCTGTGTGGTCATTATTATTACGCCGACCACCAGGTCGTAAGGCTTTCCTAGGGGATGTTTTCTATTTACATTCCTGTCTCTTGGAAAGAGCGGCTTAACGATCGGACCAGACAAGCGCAGGTAGCTTGACCGCCTTACCCGTCATTGAAACACAAGCTGGAGACGTATCGGCTATATTCCCACCAATGTGATCCCTATTACTGATGGATAAATCTGTTTGGAAATAGAGCCCTTTTATCGCGGAATTAGACCTGCAATTAACGTCAGCTTATCTGTCAGTCGCGTCGGATCTGCCGCTTAGTTGAATACTATGGAACAAGTCGGCGGTAGTTCAAAACTGGAATTGGCACAATATTGCGAAGTGGCCGCCCTTGCTCAATTTGGCTCAGACCTTGATGTTGCGACTAAGGCATTACTCAATAGAGGTGCAAGGCTGACAAAAGTACAGAAACAGCCACAATATGCACCACTGCCAATTGAAAAACAAATTTATTAAAAAGGGAAAGACTTACTTTTGAATATTTTGCTGAAGCAAGCAACAAATTTCTTTTTCCTCAGTTGAGGAAGTAAAATATTCCTAGAATTGCTTGTGGTAGGCAAGGCCCAGCAAACCGAAGCAGCTGGCCCTAATGATTGTTTGTTAGGTGAGCCCTACGAAAGGGACCTCCAGAGCATGGAAATTCGTATAAACCAGATTTCCGTAGAAACTGAAGACCTGATTGCTAAAGCAGTCCAAAAGGGCAATGAGCTCTAGGTGGGGTTGACAGGCGCCCTGGCGGAACAACAAAAGGATGTCCGATTCATCCTGGAAACACACCTGGATGAGATGGATGTGGATCTTTGCCTGCGGACAATCAGATTCTGGGACAAAGAAAAAAATGTAGGTGACTCAGAAAGTGATTTCTGGGTCATGATCTTCGAAGGACAAAAAGCCCTATGGGACTAATGAAAATAGAAAAAGTATCTGATTGCTACTAACGGATATTTTTGTAAACCACTTGTGTAGGTCAGGCAAGTATTACGGTTGAAGCGGATCCTATACCAAGATGCACAGAACTCTCTATTTTATATGCTACTTAATAAATGAAAAAGGTGTTGAGTTTTTGTGGTCTTTGAATTTGAGGATTCCCCAATGATCGGGAGGGTTTCCTTTACATTCCATAACAATCTACCCCCAGCCGGACAGAACGGCATTACGCAGTCTTCCCTTTTTTTCTTTCGTCCTCCTTTGTCACTGCTATTCATGAAATCCAGACTACTTGCTCTCTTTCTTTTCTTTATGAACCCGGCGACGCTCTAGATTGTATTTGTCTTGGCACTGTTGGGCTTGAAGCGAAGATGTATTGGAAGCTATCTCGCAGGAGGTAAGATGATGGCTAGAAGACTTTCTCTAGCTAAATAAAGTATTTATATACCTCCTCGAACCATATACGGTGATCAGCTCAATTGAAAGATAGGGCGCAGTGGGCATAGAATTCTTCTATTTAATTTCTTGCCTCTTGCACTACGTGATAACAAATTTAATTTATTGATTTTGGGCCTAAATCGCACTGATTTCAAGAGCTAGCTTTCACACTCCTTCTCTATATAAGATAAATAGCTTAAACAAGACAGCTGCACTGGGATACTAAGAAGTAAAGCGCATCCACAACTACCGCAGAAAGAACAAGAGCTGATACCGCATGTGCCGCAGGACAGGCAGGAATGGGATATATATATATATATATATATATATATATATATATATATATATATATATATTTGAAACAACAATAACAAGGAGATTCGCCAACAGGAGAGGGCCCATTCTTCCAGATGAAAGAAGAGCCGATGGAAGAAGAGAGCTAAGAAGCGCGGGAATCCTTAAGCAAGGGCGGGGGCAAGTAATCCAGAGCGAAGGACAAGCGTTGAGATAAAAAAAATTTACTATTAACTTCTTCAAGTGCAAAATAAATAGCATGCGTAAGAGCTACAATTCTTTCAGCAGGAGCAGTGGCATTGAAAACGTCCTTAGGTCTTTGAATCATTCCTTGGCAGCTACCTTAACCCGAGGATCAAGCTTACCAGAATGCTCCAATTGAAGTAGTTGATTGATCACCAATTTAAAATCTCCATAAGAGTTGCAACTCTTTCAAATCCATAGCCATCTCATGTCATCTATGAGGGCTTGGTACTCTGCGAGATTATTGGAACAAGGTTTCAACAAGGTGAAGGAGTGCGGCAGCACTTCTCCTTCAGAAGTAAGAAAGAGGACTCCAGCTCCATCTTGATGAGCAGCACCATCAAAGTACATCTTCCATGGTGGAAGAATTTCGACCACATGCGCATCTTCATCAAGTTGTCAAACAATTACCATTTAGCAGGTATTGGTTCAAAGATCTAGGAAATTCTTTTCTTTCTTCTTTTGCTTTTCTGTGGGGGACTTATTAAAGGAAGGTTTCAACCTGGCATAAGCTAAGGTACCCCGCTCATTAGTCACTTCCCCTGCATGGTCAACTCTTGCCAGGTTAATGTATTTGAATTAATCATATATTCATTCTTACGTGTAGCGATACCTATTTATAGTGGTTTGTTCCAACATCAATAGTAGCTTGAAGCTATAGTTTAAGAGAAGTGACAAGATCATCAAAAAAGGGTGGCACTCAAGCTTGACTATATGATTCGTAGGAAAGATTTTAGACTTTAGCATATGCCTTATTCCTCTATGGATAGGGCGATGTGACACGCAATGGATCGGTTAGAAAGGAAAACAAATTGATCACATGTCCCCTTCTCAACAACCTTTCCCGCATCAGTAGATAGAGTGTATTTCCTATCATTGGTTAACCTAAGGATTTTCTTCTCTCTATGTTTAGTTACCACCGACCCGAGCCTATGCGAAGCAAGCCTACACCCTAGACTGGCTCCAGGCCAAAACGATGAAAAGGCGAGCAGTTGTATATCGTCATATAATTTAAAAAGGTCCATGAGAGAAATCCTATCCCTATGTTAACCTTATGATCCTAGTCAGCTCGTCTCTGTCTTGAGGCCAATAACCAGTGACTCTTTTGTAAACCACATGTTGAATATCTTGTGTAGTCGGGTAGGATAACTAGAATATATCTTTCCTTTAGTGTGTAATCGATTTATATATGTTAAGCTCCCCCTTTTTCTCTCCTTTGCTTTTCTTTTGCCCCTCTTTAAAGTAAAAATGCTTCTTAGAGTTGGCTTTTGCAATTGCAATCTGTCTCTGTCTGGATCCTCTCTTTGAACTCAAATAAGACCTTCTTTTGGTTGAGTGACTTCGTTCCTGGTCTTCCTATTCCCTTAGCTTTCCTAGTCGTTGCCTCTATGGCCCAAGTACTTTGTTTGTTTGATCAAATGATTGATTTAGATTTGAAATTCCTCTTTACCAAGGGAAGAGAGCGTGGATCACGTGTCCTCTTTGATGTTCCAAACCACCATCTTGGACTACCAGCATTTGCTTCAGACAGAAAGTTTGGGACTCAAAGTGTGCCCTCATGAGGTAGGGAAAAACTTCAAAATGTGTCTTTTACGTAACTTGGATAGCTGAGTGGTCAATCTTGCACCAATCGTTGATGAGTTGTCTCCCTCGAAAGCTATAACCTGCCCCCGAACTCGGTATCTATTCTGCCTGATGTTTTACTCCTCCAAAATACTATTGAAACAAGTCCCCATCTGAGACTTCTCTTAAGGGAAAACCTTAAAAACTTATTTCGAGCAAGGTCCTCTGCTGGCATATTCATTCTTTTTCTTTGTTATATTATGTATGGCGTTTCCAAGTTGATGTTTTTTTAAGCACGCGTGCCTCCGTCCCAAAAACGATGTATATTCCGGACATTTTATTGTGGGTGCTACTACAAAAAAATGTTATCCGATCAATGGATTCCCCAATTTTTGGATTTTCATTTCGTTATGTAAAAAAGAGTTGGATCAAAGGCCTCGTCTCTGTACCCTTCCGTAGAGGAGGGGCCTTCAAGCGTACAAAGTGTTAAGAATGATTGGATGTTGCTTAGTCGCTGCTCACGCACGGAGCGTGCTGCTGGAGCGTTAAATGTGCTTCTATTTAGAAAATAGAGTTTGACTGAGATAAAACATAATCAAAAGGAGCTCTGGCCCGCAACGAAACTAAAATGAAATTAGTTGAAGACAGATTCAGTGGGGCACCCCCCTTATAGCTGGTATGAAACCAACCCTTCTTTTGTTATAGCTTCAATTTCTTTCTAATAGGTGCTTACTTGGCTTCAAAGCCTTACCATCCCTTCGCCGCCTCCAAAGAAAGATTGGTCACTTTTTTTTTTTTTCGATTAGTCTCTTAACTCAAATTCTCTCTAAAATGGTACAACAGACGGCGCAGCTCTACCTACACGCTAATTAGCTTCCGATGTATTCTCTGGCATTGATTAGATTAAAGGAAAGGTAAAGCCTTCACTTCAAGCTTTGAAGCTAAGTTCGCTATTCGGTCAATGATAGGCTTTAGGCCTTACCTTACTCTTTAGGGGTTTACTCTTCTACTTAAGTTCCTAGCTAGGATGATGCCTTTGCCGACTCTTAAACTCCGACTCCTAAACTCAAAACTGGCTGGAAATGCCCATATTGAGCTCGCTCAGGCGGATGTTCCTGCTGATCTTTACTTTACAAATTGTCAGCTTCTGTCTTTCCATACGGAGTCTGGCACTTTTCTTGTCTGTTTTGTCTTTATGTGGCCGGTCTTTCTTTCCCTTTTTTTGATCGAAAGTTCTTTTTTGACGCGCTATCGCTATAAAGGTTACAACCTAGGTGTCACGCCCCAAATCGAGGGACATGACCGGCGCCTGACCGGGTTGCCCCAGTCAAGCGGACCTGGGTGCCTTTCATTCCCACGCGTTACCCCTGTGATGACCGTTTCTCATTAACCAAATATATTACTAATCATAATTGATTTCACATTAAACAAATAAAATGATACGAGTGATTCATTAACAAGATTTCAACTTTTACAACGCCCGACATAACACCTTATATATATAAGACTGCGGAGTCCCACAGCTTACATGTCTACAGAGCCTCTAGGATACAAAAGGGAAATACAATACTTGCCGGTAACAAGGCTCCGGCTATACCTTTCAAAACCAAAATGAAATCCAAACCGAAGTGGCAAGAACCACACAAGGCCCCGAGGAAGAAAGGGGCTCACCAAGACGGGCAATGGAAGGAGAAGAATACTACTGCCGACGAGCTGAAGTGCCTGCTACTGATCCACCTACAATCATGACACGAATGTAGCGCCCCCGGCAAAAGGGACGTCAGTACACTTAAATTGTACCGGTATGTATGGACAAACTTTGTCCCAAGTAAACTCAAGCCATTAAATTACATCAACAATTAATTAAGCCAACCAACCATGTTTCCACATTTTCCTCATTTCAAATAATTCTCAACTCAAAGCACTTCCTACGATCAACCAATTTAACAATTACCAATCAATCACATAAAGCACAAGTAGTCAAACAAAGGAGCAATCAGTGCCCCACAGGTTGCAAACTCTCCTGTTGTCTCCTTTCACAATTTCACATTATTGATTTATGTATCAATTTTCAATAGCGATTTCGATCGCTTTCCATCCTTATTACCCCTGACCACCCTTATTACCTCGGCCACCCTTATCACCCCAACCCAAACCTTATTTCACCACGTCGCGGCGCGCGACACGACCCCGCCTTACAGCTGAAAACACAACAATTTCAAACAGCAGATAAGGTACTACACACAATTTCAACAAGTTCAAATAAGCAACTTGCACATTGTTTCATGTTCTCAATTACTTCTCAAGCCAATATCACAACCAAGTTACAATGTTTCCACATTCAATAATATTCACACATGTATATTCAACAATTTTCCATAATTCAAGTGTTTCATCTCTTTCCACAATAAACCAATTCTCAAGTGTTTCGATTTCTTTTCCACAAGGTGCCATATAGGCCATCATAATCATTATTCACAAATTCTTTACCCAATTCAACTCTCATTTACCTTTCGGTTCATATTTCTTACCACAACACTCATAGTTCAACAACAACTTTGAATATCCAACAACAACATCAATTAATCACATACAATTTCTCAAATCAACACATGCCAAACAATTTTACACATAAGTGCGATTTCACAAGAATCAAAATTAGCCATACATACCTGGTGATGATTTTTCTTCCATTAACTTTCTACTTTATGCTTACCCAAGATATCCTATTCTTGCCAACCTTGTTCTTGAAGACTCTTACTTCTACCCACTTCTTTTTACTAGAAATCAAGTTCAATAATCATGCATGAGTGTAAAAATTCTATTTTCAAAAGCTATTATATGCAAACCTCTCTTTACCCAATTAAAACTGAAAATCAAAGAAAATAGTTAGGGTTTTTACCTTGAAAATATTGGGGAAGTTGAATCCTTGCCCTAGGATCCCTTGGAATTAAGTAGTTGGAACAATCTTTGAAGATGAAGAACTTCTCTCTCTAAAAACCTCTCTTCTCTCTCTAATTTTTTTGTAAGATAATATGATAAAATGAAGAAGAAGTGTGTTATATTAAAGAAGAGATCGGGTCAAAATGTTACAAAAATCTGGGCCGGGGTCAAATATGCGGTCACTATGCGACCGCATAATCAACATGCGGTCCGCATAGTGGCCGCAGAATGGCTCAAAAATTACGCAGGCTCTGGAACGATTTGCGGTCACTATGCGGACCGCATGTTGATTCTGCGGTCGCAAAAGTGCACCGCAGATTGACATGCGATCGCATATCGACCGCACATTGGACACAATTTTGGGCAACTCTCCGGAACGATTTGCGGTCACTATGCGGACCGCATATTGATTCTGCGGTCGCAAAAGTGCACCGCAGATTGACATTTTTCTGGAAAAAATTTTATTCTACATTTTGAAACTTAAATCACTACCAAGGGTCCGAACCGCGGCTCGTAAGCTCGCCGCGAAGAATTCTACGCATTCCTAACACATCATTCGGACCATGACACCACATCTACTAGGTTTTATGCACAAAAATTTCACGGGGCCTTACACTAGGCATGCAAAAGGAGGGTTATTACATAAAAAAATTACATAAGTGATTAGAGCGATGCCCCCTTGGAAAGAGCTGACTTCTTCCTATGCTGGATAGCTACTAACTCATCCGATTAATTAAGATATAGGGAAAGGCCAATGCGTAAAAGTAAAGTCAAGTTCAGCAATCGACGTAACTGATTTCAATACCAGAAGCTAGGTCATAGAAGGTAGATTAGATTCGACAATCTTAAGTAGTGGAGTCGGCCCTTAGCCAAGATACGATACTGTCAGCTAATCACTAGCTTTTGCTAGAATAATATCATAAAGTTGGAGAGAAAGAATAATGCCATCATAGAGGGATCAGCGTGTAAACTTGAAGGGCTAGGGAACTCCTTTAGCTCAATAATGAAAGTTAGGGTCAATCGGAGGAGGCCTTACCTCTTAGATGACCCAAGCAAGTAATTAAGCTATTGCATGGATCCTCCTAACTGTAGTTACTTAAGGTCGAGTAGTAGACAGTTGAGGTCCACAAATCTAATATCGAGTAGTAGACAGTTGAGGTCCACAAATCTAATAGGTTTTCACTTGAGCAAGTCTACAAGCCACTGCAGTGAGGTTATAGGTCTGATTTCTTTCTCGTATTGAGATCTTAGAATGCTATACGCAGCCCCACTACAAGGTTACTTTAGATAGTGGTATTTTCTTTTTAATATTGGCATCCCCATTCTAAGGTTACTTAGTACTTAGGTCGTGAGTTCCGCTCTTAGTAGCCTTTATTCCCATCTCGCGTAATAACATAGGTTTTTTCCCTCAGTTTCTGCTCTTCCTGCTTTAACTAAAGAACTACCTTTCACTTTAAGTAGGACTCTAAGAGCTATACCTTAGAATGAGTTAGATTTCATGTGTTAACAAGAAGGAATGGCAGGACGCTAAAGAGAGGGCTATGAGACTAGTGCAATCAGGTAATCGACCAAGTAATCCACAAACATGATAAAAGAGCATTCCATCCCTAGTGTACTTATCCACTAGCATTGAAGGAGAAGAATAACAAGGTCTGCTTCCACGGTAAGGATTGCCGCTTAGTCCAATCCAAGAGCAAACAGGGGACGCCTCATTAAGCAAGAACCCGAGCTAAAAGCGAGGCAGTTCAATTAAGGTATACAGAAAGCTCCAAGCAGCTACCATTGATCAACCTTATTCAGGCACATCAATCAAAGATCTTGCTTACTGGATAACTTTCCTGGTGACGGAGAGAAAGTTTGACAAGCTAAGAAAGTCTCGTTGAAAGCAGGAACTCAGACTGTGAAGGAGAGAAAGTACCCCCCTCTTATTGACCAGGTAAACTTCATACGAAAATTAAGTTTTCTTTTGTCTTCATCACTGCCTCACCAAAAGTTAGCTAACATTTTTTCCAACTGGTCAAGAACTCCCTTTGAAACTGTAATCCCTGCAAGAAGGTGAATAGGCATCGAGAAAAGAACATGTTTGCAAAATAAGTCGCCCTCCACTGGATAACAATGCTTTCATCTCCTACCACTTTATTTTATACTCTATCTAGAGGATGAAATTTTTTTTTTCAGATTTAAATAGAGTTAGTCCTAGATAAACATATTAGGAATCAAAGCATGGAAAGTAGCATTGATGGAACGGGGAATCGCACCTTCAGCGAAGAAATAATGTGACCAGCTGGAAGTTTTTGAAATCCCAACAATATTTTCTATATAAAATGAATCTGGAAAGCCATCAGGCTTTAAAGGATAGGGGAGACCTTTTTTTGGATTAGTGCGCGCCGACATGCTCAAAATTACCTTTTGAACTTCTTCCATATTAGGAGGTCTCGTAAGCATCTTATTATCTTCCTCTGTGACTAGAGAGGGGATGGTCTTAAGAATCTCATCTTCAAGCATCGAACCTTGAGAAGAAATTAATGTATGAAATAAATTGAGAGCTTCATGCCATATAGAGAAAAGTTTGGAATTTGGTTCAAGGTGCTTATTCTCTATCTTTCTTCGTAAAGTAGAAGTTTTTCAAGGTTACTCCTGGCCGAATCTAACGGAATTTTCTTATCAGCAGACCAACTCTGTTCAAGAGAAAATTGGCCTTCTTCTTTTTCGACATTTCTATATTCTGAAATAGTTCGCCAATTCAGTGCTTTATTTGTCGAGTCAATCTTCCTGGAGAAGACTTGAAAAGGATTTCCCGAGCATGGTTGAGATCATTGTGAAAATCAGAATGCCGAATCCACATTCTTTTGAAACGAAAGACCCCAGGCCTGCGAGTATTATAATCTTCTAAGAATATTACTAGAGGAGAGTGATTAGAGGATACTCTAGTCAAATGGTCAACTCTGGTGGAAGCAAAACGGTGTTTATATAGAAGCGGGCAGTACCCATTCAAAAGGATTCTATCTAGTCTGGCCCAGATACAATGTTGATCGGTTTGATTATTGCTCCAAGTCAATTTGCTGTCATTGAAAGCCCAATCAAATAATCCAAACGAGAAAATCATATCTTCAAAGCTCATCACTTCAATAAAGGCACTTAAGTTAGGAGGCCCACCCCTAAGTTTTTTCTAATGGATCCACAATTACATTAAAGTTCGTCTACTAGCCATGGGAAGTTAATGCAACTCGATAGGTCCTTCAAACATCGGGTACACTATCGACTTCCCACACTTATCATGACAACATTACCGATCTTTGGCGCTTATGGGGGACCCTATCATACACATGCACCACCAGAGTTTTCATAAGAACTCTGGGGCGAGGGACAAGGTGAACCCGGATTAACGATCAGAAGCGGTCAAATTAGTAGCAAAGGCACCAGGACGGACGATTGGTTGAACTGGGCGATAGTTTCGCGATCGATAGCTCAGTGAGGTACGCCACCCGCCCTACTTCTAATGATAGATAGAAACGGTTGGAGAGGGGCTGGGGGACGGCAAAGGTACTAAAACAAAAACTACATGACATACGTACGTTAAATGGTAGGCCCATTACGAACAATCATTAAGGCGGTCTCCAATCTCACTCGGCTCGGGGCGATCACTTGAACATGGCAGGTTTGATTGATCTACATAAAATATTTTGGCTTCCCTTCCCAAGAGCGCATCTACAAAATAAAGAGAGCACGCACCACACTCCTACTATACCAGGGCCTTTAGCTTTCACTGAGAAAAAGTGATTACTTCCAGTTTGCTTTTTTCCCTAACCCTAACCAATGAATGATAAGGCGGCTTAGGATAATTGAAAACGAATTCACTTTCAGAAAT
>JASVEL010004943.1:0-56302 GCA_032618575.1 Nicotiana noctiflora | reverse complement strand
TATTGATTAATGTCCTTCAAAGAAAATAGCGTATTCTATTCCTCGAATTAAGAGTTTGATCCAGGCTCAGGATGAAAAGCTGGCGGCATGCTTCACATATCCAATTTAGACTATGTTTTCGATCAATCTCATTCGCTCTCTCAAATTTCTTATAATAAGAAATTAAATGTCTGATTAGCTCTTTTCACCTAGTTAAAGAAAGGTAATTGTCCGCCCAATAGAGCTTAGTCATGAATAGGCCGAAATGGTCTCGCGAAGCCGGTCCCCGGAATCCCAGCGACAAAGTCAAATTTTGAATAGCCTTCTTAAAGCGAGCTTTCTAACTCTTTGATTGATAAATAAAACTAGATCTCAACCTGGATTTCTCACACTAAGAGGAAATGCTGACTTTCTGGCTTGAAGACTAACTTGTAAACCAGGCTTTCGCCCTCTAACCCATCTTTCAAAGAAAACTGTCTAGAACAGCTTCTTTCAAGCATCCAAAATTGATGATGCCCCCTTAGGACAGCATCTGGGCCCCCGGTCAATTGAACGGGCTGGAAAGAAACAACAATAGCAACTCCTTCTAAAACCCAGAGAAATGGGAGATATAAAGACTATTAAGTATAACGGAGAGAGCCTATTTGATGGTAAGAGCTGTACGAGACCTACTTAAGGCTTTTACAGTATAGTTAAAATATATGATATTCGAGAAGAACGTGGAAGCAAGGGAAGGAGAAGCTGTTGTGAATGAATCCGGTCTTAGGAGTAAAGGCGTGGCTTAAGGAAGCGAGGTACGAAAGGATAGAATGATTCTTTCTGTGCACAAGCTAAAATACAGTTAGTTTCATTAGAGCCATTTTCTCACTTAGTTACCAACTTCCAATTCAAGTCCCACCGAGTAAATGGTAGCTTCAGATGAGATAAACCCCTGAGTCCAATGATAGATCGTAAAGTAATTGTCTCCAATGACCTAAGGTTTTTTTTACCTGATGATAATCATTCTTATTCTCTTTCTCCGAGTTGAGGACATTCATTCGCTGCGGTGCCAGTTACACGATCGAACATCAGGCAGTCACTTCACTAACAACTAGAATGATAGCAGATTGGCTTAATGAAACTGCCAATACTAGAGGGATTGGAATGATTGCAAAACCCTAAGTTCCAAGACTTTACGGTTAACTTATCATAATAGGACGAGAGGTAGATGCCTCAGACTATGAAGAAAGGCGAAGGAAATGGCCCTGAAAGAAAGGAAAGCTAGGACATGAAGTACATTCCCCCGTCAAAGGGGTTGAGCTAGTTAGACCATTACCGAAAGATTCCATTCCAATCCTTAAAAAAGAAAAAGAATGGAAAAAACTCGTGACACAAGACGGGCAGGAACCTTAATACCTGAGGAAGGAGATATAAATAGATTACTTGCTTCTCCAAAGGCCCGAAGCGGTTAAGAAGCTGAAAGAGAAGCTACTGGGACTAGGCATGGTCATCCTCACTAACGCTATTTAGTTATTCGGGATCAGAATTCCCACTAGAGAAGACGAGAATTGAGTTATGATTGATGAAAGTCTGTTATGTATTAAGTAGTAAAAAGAGTCTCAATTGACTAGCATCACCCTTCACTTAAAAATCCCTCAAAGAAATCAAGCAGCAAGTCAGTCTGCGCATAGCATACTATCTCAGTTATTCTCCTTTCCTTTTATGACTGGTCGAAAGGGAATAGAAAATGTTAGTCAAGGAGTGAGAGCCACTTGACTATAAGGAGAGGAGATTAAAACCAATATCTTTGGGAAAGGCCTCTACTCTACGAACCAAGTCTCTCTGATGAGGCACTTGCTTTCTTTTTTGATCCCTGAGTAGCATTTCGTTTCACTGAGGAATGGGCGGATGCTTTAACATAGGCGGATGTGGGACATAGAAAAAATAGATTCAGGTGCTCCTGAGTCAAGAGATTCTTCTCCCTAAGTAGCATTCTTGTAAGTACAAAAGGAATTCTCCTGTCTCTAAAAAGATAAAGCTAAAAGCAAACACTGGTATAGATATTGATATTGACCCGACTCTACGGGTGGTAGGTAGGGATCAAGAGAACCAAGGTCGGGCACATCATACTCTTCAGGGATTGTGTCATGTCAATTTTCATAGTGAATTTCTTGCGTATTCACCCTGAAAGTGAGAGCTTGAGGCGGCGGGAAAGGAGGATCAACAAGATAGGATGCTCTATCCCAACTAACAAGAGTAGGAAGATTCCAGCTTTGAATCTTGTGCTTGACGGTAATCAGTTCTGCCACGTCGTAACAGTCTTTAGTGCTTTCTATTTCAATGGTTTGGAACCCTTCTTACTTTCTTTATTATATCAGGTAATTTTTTCTCTTGGTCCACTAACTCCATAAAGGGCTGGTGGTGGGGATAGAACCTCTAGCGCCAATGTCGATGAATCAAAATTGTCTGTTTATGGTATGGAATAGGAAGAGCAAGAATGGAGCCGCTATCGCTTGTCCTATTATCTGCGATGAGCTTCTTTCATTCATTAGTATAGGGTAGGTAGAGTCCTTTGCTCGTATGATTGGCATTACTATAGTCGCACCATTCTTCCTTCCTTTTTAGTGCACATGAAATGGAAACCCTAATAAGGACTACCCACACGGTGATCAAAACTCTTCCTTCCCTGCTTCACTGTCAATTGATTGACGCATAAACGAAGCTGTAACAGAGCATGTACATGGCAATAAAACACGGCTTTGCCAGCTGCCTGTGATAGATAAGGAAAACTTGATCAGATAGTTTGTGTGTGGAATTTCCCACCTCGCCTTTGATCTTTCCCTTGCCGTGTAGGTATAGCTACAATAGCCTCATTGGGCCGACAGGTGACTTCTCTTTTTCTCGCATTGACTGGACAAAGTTTTCAAATGAGCATCCCATGGGGCAGCCATAGCTTGAACCTTCATTCTCGTAGTCAGCTATATAACTCAGGGAGCAAAGGTTCGAGCAGGATGGCGGTTAGTCCTCCTCGTCTCTTTCCGGTGGGCGGTGGGAATAGCTCTTCTAGCATCAGCATTGATTGACTAGAGACTGGGAGTAGTCGTCATCTTTTTCCATAGTAGTCATCCAGCAGGAAAGGGAAAGACCACTTAGCACAGTGGAATAGGAAAGAGAGCGTCGAGCATAGCTGTTGTGTCACCATAAATCCTTTTTCGTTTATTGGTAGACTGAATAAAAAAGGCTTTGTCAAGCAGGCATGATTGTCACGTCGATAGACAATTGAGAAATACTATATCTGGGGACCTCACTTTTGGGCGATCTTTCACCGTTGACAGCATGGTTCAACGTGCCAACTACGCTTCCTCTTCAAGAACAGTGACAGCCTAGTATGATTCCCTATTTCGAAAGTGCCACAGCTCTTTCTATCACAACCCCTGAAAACTGGGCATTCAAAGCATCAATCTCATTCTATGCTCTATGCCATCTTCCTTATACTTTGACTATTAATTCTTGTGCACAAACCTCCCTCACAAAGGAAAGGGGGAAAGTCATCTTTGCAAACAAAGTCCTTCTTCTTATACTATGGCATCTTGTCCAAAGCGAGCGGTCATGTAAACCATTTGTCTATTCGGCTCTTTCCTTTAATAAGAACAATCTACATGTGACACTTTAACGATGAAATATCGGGAATTTGTTATACTAGAGTCCCCCAGGAAATTAGGCCAATGATCGACTGTCCCTACCCATTCTAACAGGCCATTCTATTCCTTCAAGTCCCACAACTCTAAATGTGCCTATTCCTTCGACACTTTTCCATGGAAAAAGGGGAAAATGGCTTATTTCTCATCAACCTAAGCCCGCTTATTCTGACTAAGTGATCCATTGGCGAAAAGAGGGCCTTCCTCCTTCTTGCTTGAAGCTCTGTCAAAGAAGCATTCTATTCCGAATAGATTTAGGCTAAGGCTAAACCTCCCTCAAAGCCATGAAGTCCCAGAGCTATTATTCCAAGAACTGGTGATATTCCCTTAACTTCAGATTAAATAGCACCGGTTATGAACCCCAAAAACAAGAGGAAATAGAGCACCATCTACTCAAACTATCACACCGGCAACGTGAGCAGTAAGAGCACATAGTGGAACAGAACTAGCAGCATATAGACATTCAGTTAGCATAAAAACAGACTAGTAGTTAGAAATTAGATGCTTCCTCAACAACTATCTTTAGAATGTCCTATCTCTCTCTTCAACGCTTTGTAACGAGCAAGAAGGCTTCTCTTAAAGCAGAAAAATAGGAGTTATAGTAGTTTCAGCTATTCGATTCGAATGAGTGCCCTCACTTCCTTTCCTTACTACGATATGCCCAAAAAAAAAAAAAAGTGCAACATATCAAAGAGCGATGACACAAATTATCAGTGACCTCCTACATAACATATGCAAGCCTTACGTGGACGATTTGGTAGTCTTTTCAAAAGAAAGAGCCGACCACATCAAAAATTTATGCAAGGTCTTCGAAAGGTTAAGAAAACATCAATTGAAGATGAACCCGAAAAAATGTGCATCCGGGATCGGGCGGAAGCCTTTAATGAGTAGGGCAATATTATAGCTATTATTGACCTGACCCCTATTACATTACTTAAGCCTACTATTTCTTCAAGATATGAAACGAGCAGCCGAAAACAGCTGTCCCTATTGTATGTTAGATGGAGTCATCTACAGGGCTAAGAATATTACCTTTACTTAGAGAGGGGTAGCGGTACCATGCTCTTCCGTGCTTGTAGGTTGACTTACCTATGCATCCCGACTAAGGTCTCACAAACGTGCACTTCCTTATGCATCCAACCGACTCACTAATGCTGAATAGCTTATATAGAAGGGTTGGTTGGTTATATACTCTTATGCGCCTTCCTTCTTCAAAACTTTTGGTATGTATTGCCCCCTAACTATAGATCAGATCCACCAGATAAGAAACACAATTCCGCACTGCTGCAGAGTCGTTGTACTTATCCACCAACGGATTCGTGAAGTTTCTGTGAATTGCATTGGAGTAAATCTTCCAAAGCTAGGCAGATAGATAGACTCATTTATCGCTGCTAAGGGAGAGCTAGAAAGAAAATCAAATGATTGTTTTTTAACCAGTGCCCTCTTTTGGGTATGCAGGTACTAAGAGTCCTATCACTACCAACTAGCGGACATCATCTGGCTAGGTCTTGCCGGTATCAACAACGAGGAAGAAACAACCAAATGGAAACAGAAACCAACTATGGCTCTTGGCCCAGACAACGTCCTAGGCGTAAGGGAGATCAGAGCAATGGGGAACGCCTATACGACATTTTTCTTGCTGGGCTGCAGTAAGTAGATCGAGAGGTCGTTCCGCCCCTTTTCCCCGAATATGGGGAATATGTTCTCATAAAATTTTGCTCCAATCTGACCTTCCCAGTTCGCAATAGAGAACAAGGCAGCAAGCGAGCGTACTTTTGTTCGCTTCTTCTCCACCAAGCACGGAAGTTTAAGGATAACTGTAGGTCGGTGGCTACCTAAGGAAACTCCGATTCGATCCGTCCCTCGGCTGGGAGGCATCTACCTCATCCCTATCACAAGGAAAGGTTCACTATGATGGGGGTACCTTTTTTATTAAGGAAAAAATGAAATGCATAGGGGGCCATACTTTTGTTGCGTCATGCTCCTCTGATTTTCGGATTCGCAGGGGGCCTCAAGCCCTACTTAGATTCGCAAGCCTTTGTCATTTTCAGTCAACTATGTAGGGCCTTTTCCTTTTTGTTTGAATAACCCATTCTCATTATCTTTAATAAGTTAAGTAGGCAAACCTATAGGTCCTTAGTAGCGTTGACAAAGAAGAAGGAGCCGGTTAAAAGAAAGCGAATCTTTCCATTTTTATTATAATTATATAAAATAGAATGAAATTTATTATTATTATATATAGGCCATCTTGACAAGCAACCCTTCCTCTTGATCTGAGGTGCGAAGAGAAAGAGTTCTTTTTTATGACTTCCACTTATCGATCCCGGCCTAGAAAAGTGACTAATCAGGACAGGGCCCTATTGATAAATGAAAGAAAGGGTTTATATGCCCTAGCCCTGTAAGCCCACAACTATGCAGAGTAGATTTTTCAACACCTGCGGCACAAACCCATTTTGAACCTATTGGTCCTAGAATCATAGGCGACTGAACGGCCGCCCCCTAATTAGTAGACCAACCTACTATAATAATTCCATAAACACCTTGCGAAGATATGGCAAACAAATAGAGTAGCCCTCTGTTTGGATCTGACAATACCATACCATAATCAAAAGGTACAATGACCCGAGCGACCAGAGTTAACATAAATGTAGCCACTGGAGCCATTCTAAAAAAGGAGAAATTAGCACTACTTGGTAAAATAGGCTCTTTAAGAATCAATTTAAAACCATCTGCTAGAGGTTGTAACAATCCAAACGATCCCACAACATCATGACCCTTTTGACGTTGCACAAAAGCCATTACTTTACGTTCAGATAGCACTAAAAAGGCTATTCCTAGTAGAAGTGGTAGAATTATTTCAAGTATTTCAGCTGGAATAACTATGTACATTTTTTCTATTCACTCATGATCTGTCCTGGTCGACCCAATCATGACATTGAAGGAGGGGACCTTTTCTCGAAAAAAAAAAATTATTGCAACTACGAAAACCAAAACACAAGCACCCCTTATCCATTCATTCTATCTAAGAAAAAAAATCAGCATAGACCACGACTCCCCCCCCCCCATTTTTTCATTTCTTTATCTATATTTTGCCAGGTTAAAGAGTCCCCGCTCTCCATGTTCTTGAGAAAGTTTTTTAGCTTGCTGACTAGGGTTGGCAGCTTAATTCAGTCTTCGAGACCTTATAACATAAGAAAGTCGTGGAGTGCATAAGCCCCTTTAGAGATAGGGGCGACTTTCTTGTGGTAGTAATTGCGAATGAGTAAGTAGGGGGTGGCAACTAAAAAGGTAGCGAGACTGAGCGCAATTTAAAGAATAGGTTGACTTTCTTTCAATTTTGTTATGGAAAGTGAAAGTCGTTTCATTTATTACGAGATCGCTTCACATCTCGCGGTGCTTACACCTCTCGCCTATCAAAGTTATGTTCAAAAAACTCGTCCATGAACTTGTATAGAGAAGGATTTCCCACGGCGCAGCAGTTCATCCATACCAACTTAGCTGTCCGGCGCTGCTATTGGCATAACAACCGGTACACCATAGGTTAGCCCAACCTAGTCCTATCGTACTAGGGTTGGCTCCTCTCAGTTCTCACTTTAACACCAACGGTAGATAGGAACTGAACTGTCTCACCTCGTTCTAAACCCAACTCACGTACCACTTGAATCGCCGAACAACCGAACCCTTGAGACCTTTTTCAACCCCAGGATGTGATGAGTCGACATCGAGGTGCCAAACGACTCCGCCGATAAGAGATCTTGGGAGTCATTAGCCTGTTATCCCCTGTACCTTTGATCCATTGAGCGAGAGCCCTTCCACACGGGACTCCCGGATAACTATGGCCTACTTTCGTCTCTGTTCGACCAGTCAATCTCATAGTCAAGAAGGATTATACCATTACGCTCACGAGCAGAATCTTAGCTTGAGCCTACCTTTGCACACCTCCGTTACTCTTTAGGAGGCATCCGCCCCAGATAAACTACCCACCTCGTAGTGTCCTGCCTCCCCCAGAATGATCTGTGCGGTAGTTAGGCATCTTTAGACGAAACAGTGGTCTTTCAGGATTGGTCGTTGTGTGTGACCACCTCCCACCTATCCTACACATTCGATTAAGGTTGTCACTGCAAAGGTATAGTTAACGTGCACATGGTCTTACCGTCTAGCCGTAGGTACTCATCATCTTCACGGAGAATTCAGTTTTACCGGGTCTATGACGGAGACAGCGGGGCAGTCGTTACCCCATTCGTGCAGGTTACTACTTATGCGACAAGAAATTTTGCTACCTTAGGACAGTTAGAGTTACTGCCGCCATTTACCGGGGCTTCCATTCAAAGCTTATAACACTTCTCCTTCTGACCTTCCAGCATCACACAGGTGTCAGACTCTATACATCGTGTTACCACTTAGTAGAGTCATGTGTTTTTAATAAAAAGTCGCTACCCCCTGGTATGTGCCGCTTTACTAATATAAAGATAGGACAACACCACTTCTCCCGAAGTTACAGGGTCATTTTCCCGAGTTCTTTCGACATGGTTCTCTCAAGCTCAACATCTATAAAAAAGCCCTTTCTCCTTTTCTAAATAAGGTAAGCTTTGAAGCCGTAGCTTGCTGGTTTTTCAATCATCCAATCCACAACAAATCCAATGAAACCTAGCGAAAAAGAAGTGAACACTTTACCGAGGAACGAAGCTTCATGTTTGTTTTTCTTCAAACACCCAATCCGCTCTCGCTCGCTGCTACTAACGGGGTCTCGGTTGATTTCCCTTCCATAGATCACAGACGGTATCTCCCCATGGCCTTTCTCCTCTAAAAGAGTCCTTCCTTCTCAATGACCGGGCATCCATCCAATGCATTATTTTCGATCTTGTACCATATGTAGGCTTGCAAAGCATATGCGTCACAAGCGGTACACTGAACACCAACCCAATCTCGACCAAAAAAAGGAAAAGCAAGTACATCCTTAACGGCTGATACACTCAAATTATACTTTAGTAATTAGTGTAAGGCGGTCGGTGTCAAATATAGTAACCCAACGAGGTTGGGGTCAAATACCACAGGGAATAGGTGTGAACTGGTTACTGGAATTAGTGTGTTGCCCGACTAGAATCATAAATCTATTCCGTTAGTGGTAACATGAAAATGTAGTAAGAGTAGCAAGAGTATGAGTGAGAGTTGTTTTAGAGCAATAACTAATTTTAATGCTTGATCTACTAATTAATGAGATTGATTTAAACCAAGTTTGTGTTCCCATAAATGAAGTGTAATGCTATCGGTGTTAATATGATATATTTCTAATTGTCGTTTATTGATATGCAATTGATATCTATGCAACTACCCAATATTTCCCAATAATTGAATAGTATTTCCTCTTTTGCTTTTTCCCAAAAGTATAAGAGTTGCAATTAATAACAATCAATGTATCCCAAATAAAATCAACTTATCCCTAAGCGATTCTATTAAACTAGGTGTAAGGCCTCCAGTCTTTGTTATTTACTTCTTCCAAAATCTAACTCACTTTCCAAAGCAAAGTAAGACTTAAATGGCTTTTGTTAATGTTTGCAACCACCAACAATAAATGAACAATGAGAAGTAAATAAATATCAACCAACCATTATGCATATATTTAATGTTAAACACCCATTTACATAACACCCATTTAGGGTCCACAACCTTAGTATATTAGTTTAGCCACACATGCTAAAATACAAAATACAAAGTGTATTAAATATCATAAATGCTTACAATGTAAGAGAATCTTCAACCAAAAGCTTCCAAAAGATAAGATATTAAAGTCTTGGAATGTAGTGTAAAGAGTAGGCAAGATCGGCCCACACAAGATTCTAAAAACTATTGATAGAGGGACCAAATTTGGAACAAAAATTGGACAAGTTTGCCCTTCTAGGTCGCATTTGCGACCGTAGATCTGCCGCATAACAGATCTGCGGTCCACATCTTGATAAGCCACTCCAAAGAACCAAAACCCTAGTTGCCATTCTTCCATCGCATTACCATTCTGCGGTCCGCATTGCGATTATACGATCGTAGATGGCACCACAGAGTTGAACTTGAGTTTTCTTCTTGTTTATTTTACGGCTGAAATGCGGTCCGCATGTTGGTTATGCGATCGCAGAATGTACCGCATTCTTGACATGATATTTAGCTCCAGACACTGTAATGCTTTGCGATTTGAGGCGCAGTTATATGGTCCGTATTTGCGATTTGCGTCTGCAAAGTGGTCCACAGATTTGCACTTGAGAAATACTTTGCCCTTTTCTTGTATTTTTGCTTTCATTTTTGTATCCTTGGTCTTTTCTTCCTCTTGATCTATAAGAGTACAAAACTACACAAGTATGGACTAAATTTTGCAATAAAACAAGCTAATATCTAACCAATTAGTATGTAAATGTGCCGAATTTCTCCGGCACATCAACACCCCCAACTTAAATTCTTGCTTGTCCTCAAGCAACTATGACATACCTATTCTAAACTTTATTCACAAACACAAAACAATAGTGACACAAGATAGTGTTCATTGGCAGTTCTTCAAGCACGTACTATGCAATTGCATCACTCCTCCTAGACTAGAAGTATGCACATAGAAACAGACCAATCATGTGAACTCTGAGCCCCATATTGTGACTAAGTGTTACCCTAAGCTAAATGCATTTTCGTTTGACTCAAAAAAGTTCACTTTAGTTAAATTTCGTAGTTGATGTACCCTTACCAGAAATAATGTCCCAAAATCACAATCTTTACAATATTTACAAGGACTGCTCAAAAAGAACACTAAGAGAAAGAACTTCAAGTGCCACAACATGGCATACCATAGGCTTGCCTTTATTTTAATTCGCAACTTATTCAAGAATGATCGGTTGGAAGTCCCACAAGGACTTTTTAAGCTTGTAATAAAGGTTAAGGGAAGGTCGGATAAGCATCTGGGAACATGTGACTTCACCCTCCTTGAACATTACTCACAAGTGCCATTATTCTCCACTTTGATTCTCTTCAAACCTCATAACCTCATTAGCATCTAGTTCCCAACATGGACCAACATTACATACCTCCTTTTACTTTTATTCAAAGCTCCACAATTTATGTATATACACACGTCACTCTTTTTCTCTTTTTTTTTTATATACATATGTAAATAGAATCTTTTTCTTTTGGAGCTTGAACGCTATAATACAAACACTTTTGAGGCATGTGGTCTTGGACTCAATGCACAACCTTATCGATCTCTACTTTCACACCACGCCCAACTTAGGCTTTTAGCCTCATCCTCAATGTACAAGGAGGGACAGGTTCAAGAGAGGGAATTATTTCACAAAAGGGAAAGGTTTGTAATGAGTTAGCCAAAGAAAGGCTTAAAGGCTCAAAATGGGTACTAGTGATATTATTTGTGCACGGGAGGCTTGAAAGGCTAAAGAGGTTATACCAATAAATCAAAGAATGCCTAAGATCATTCCTCCAACCAAAGATACTATCATTAGTATTGAAAGACCAACCAGGAAAGTTCTAGATGATAGAAGTAGACACAAGAATTGTATACAAACAGAGAACTCACACACACATTGTACATGAACTGCTTCATTCATACTATTTAACACTTTCAAGTAACTATTTTGCAACTCAAAGCTTTTATGGGCTGCCATAGAGTCACAGAATGAGCCTTAGATACACTAAATTGATCATAGAGACAAGTTCCCTTAAGACAGTCGTCAATCTATCTATCATTTGGACAAGTCGACAAAGATGACAATATGAGGATATGTGCTATGTACAGATACACATGCTTGACACTGAGCAACTACATTAACCTGATCAAATTGATTTACACCTAAGGTTCTAATTCCACTATTACACTATTGGAAAAGAATCAGAAAAAGAAAAACCAAGAGGAGTTGATTTACAAACTAATCAACACAAACGAATCAAAACAATATCATAACATTACTTTATATACCAAAGTCGTACCAATGTACACAAATATTGATACGCATAAGCACAAAAGCATCACTATAAACAAGACAAAAATCAGACCAAGGTACCCCACCCCCAACTAGAAATGATGCATTTTCCCCAATGCGTTGAAGTAAAAAGTAGAGTTTGAGGGAAGACTCCCTGAGGCACACTAAGTGCTATGGGAGTCGGCAGCTGGCTGAGTGCCGGGGTGATCACCGTCTGGTGTAGCTGTGAGGACTGGCGCGGGGTTAGTCGGGAGTGTGATCTCCTATGCTGGTAGCTGCTTTGGGGTAGGAGAAGGAACTGGTTGCACCAGCTGTAGAAGGGGCTGTTACATGAGCTGTGGGACCTCCTATGTCTATCAAGGATCTCTGCAGGGCGATCTTGATCTGTGCATGCTCATCGTCATCCTTCAGCTCATCATCCCGAGTTGAAGCTGGAGCAGCTGCTTTTCCCTTATCAATAGGCTGAGGGGCTTCATCAATGGAGAACCCCGAGCTGTCTTCTTCATCTTCACCCACACTCTCTCCGTCACACTCTTCATCAGAGGCAATGTCAATCGGGCCCACGAGGAGTTGCGACATGAGATTCTCTAGGTGTAGGAATGACAGGGTCGGCCATCATGTTCGTGAAATCAAGGCCCAAGTCTGGCACTGCATCTGTACCCTTGTCACCCTCCACAAGAAAGAGGGATGAAATGTCGAAGTCAAAATTCTACATCTTTTGGAAGTCGACTTTCATAGAGCCAACTTCCTTCTTGAGGTCATTCAGACCACTTACTTCACCCCGTTCTAACTTATCTATCCGTAATTCAAGTCCTTGCAGCTGTTCTGCATACGCTGCCTATTTCTTCTGAATGTCTGCTACAACTTCTTGCATAAGAGTGAGGGCCTGCTTGATCAAATTGGGCAAAGTCTTCAAAAGCTGGTCAACCTTGGCATTTGCATGTTGAGTTAACAAACCATGCTTTGAGACTGTCGGGGTAGCCTATGAGGTCTGAGCAGTGGTAGAAGTGGTATGGGCCGTGGTAGAAGTGGGAGCCGGTAGAGGAGTGGAGGACTGTGCAGCATCAGCCTGAGTGACAGGAGGCTGGGATGAAAGGAGGTGCCCCTGAACTACTGCCGCAGGGGGCATCACAGCATCACCAAGGCGGTTGATATCTATGATCCCTTGCTCCTAACCTGTCATGTCCCTTTGGAGATCAATGGGAATTTTAACAGCGTGACATAGGGCATTGATCAAGGGTGGTAATGGGAGAGAAGTAGCATCTTGCATTGCTCGTCTACCCATCTCTTGAAAGATTATCTCTTCCACGTTCACTTCGATGCCCTGCATTATACAAGCAATTAGGAGAGCCTTCTCAATGGCAATCTTAGTTTCATTAAGGGTTGGGATCAGCCTGGATACAAGAAATGCAAGCCAATATCTTCTCTCTAGTGAGAAGCTCCCCTTGTAAATTTTGTTCCCTGGTTGTATCCATGCAGGGGTCCCAATAGCAATGACGGAGGCAATCCATCTTCGTTCACCCACCTTGTTTGCTAATTTGGCTTTATACTCCACTATGGATGTGCCATCTTCCCAGTCTGGGACAAGAATTTGATTTATGGCCTTGGCACTGCACTTGACTGTGAATCCCCGAACGTCCACCTTGTCAAGGTACATGTTCTGACGCTTGTGGTGCTTGGTTCTGGAAGCTTCGTAGGATGCATAGAAATCACAGACTATTGACTCATTGTATGCAGCAGAGGGTTCAATAAAACCCATCCATTTCCTCCACTTAATCTTGGCAAGGATGTGAGGGTATTTCTCCTTCAGCCCATGGAGACGCAATTGCTTTTCCGGAAGGAGAGATCTCCGGTCGAGCCCATCTTTGTATCTTTCCCTCGAGTCCTCAACTCCACAGCGAAGATGGTATTCATTGCCTTCAGCTATTTGTTTTCTTCTGGCTTCGTCATGTATATCAACTTCAGGCCTAATGTGTGCTTCTTCAGGTTGGGAAGTTGGTTCTTTTGCAGGATCCACTTTTTGTCTTTTGTCCGGAGGGGGCTTAGTTGCTCAGTTTAGGTCGGGGAGTCATATATGCAAAGGGTGAAATGTTAATATACACATTAGGAGAATAAACATGAGAGAAATTAGCTGTGTCCACATAAATTATGTGTACTCTGCGATCGCAGAACCACTCTGCGGACCGCATAGTCACCGCAAAAATGGACGCTTGACAAGGGGGTCAATCTGTGATGCAATCTGCGGTCGCATAACCACTATGCGGACCGCAAATGTATCACAGAATGAGCATTTGAAGTACCAAAATTTCCTAGGTCTCTGTTACACTCTGCGGTGGGTCTGCGGACCGCAGATCAGGTCTGCGACCGCATTCTCCCCCGCATTTTTCCCAGTTGGCAGAGATCATATAGGTGACTAGTATGCGGTCATTCTGCGGACCGCAAAGCAACTTTGCGATAGCAAAATGGCCGTAGACTTCATCGTCCCCAGCTGACCTAGGGTTAGGCATGCGATGAAAATGCAGTACGCATATCAGACATGCGGACCGCAGAACCAATCGTTCTCAATCAAGGACCCTATTCTCCAACCATGGCTACCATATTCCTCTATAAGTTTCCTTCCCACAGCATGCTTAGACCAAGTTTTACCCTATTTTAGCAACATTCAATCATACCAACTACTAATCCTCCAAATTTTTGCTCCAAACTTTAACGACAGAGATGGAAGAGAATATACATACCAGAAATAGAGTGTGAAGGTCAGTGAGAGCGTGGTTGGGGAGTTTAAAGATTTGCCCTTGCTTGGGTTCGATCAAACCTTGGGTTCTCTCCCTTTTTTTCTTTTCTAAATATATTTTTTTTTGTTCTGAATTGAAGTTTATAGTTTAGTAACTTACCTGGTAGTTATGCGAGGAGAGTTTGCGATTGGCAGGGCATCGCATAAAGCACTATGCGGTCGCATATGTGTTCTACGATATGGCAGGTAAAGGAGTTGAGAGGGTTCAAATGCGGTCCATTCTACAGTCGCAGAGCTAACATGCGGACTGTAGAATGGACATTCACACCGCATTTGAACATCCAAATTTGTCCAAGACACTGTTTCGCTCTGTGGTGGATCTGCGGACCGCAGATCAATTCTGCAACCGCATTTCCATCGCATTTTTCTCAAAATGCTACCCCTTTTCTTGTTCATGCATTTCCACCAAGTATTGAGATTTTTTGAACTCCCTACACTTCAACAAATGTTGTAAAGAAGAAAAATAAAAAAAATGCAAAGAGAAAGAAGGTGTTACCACCCATGGGTTGCCTCTCATGCAGCGCTTGATTTAACGTCGCGGCATGACGGTATTGATTTCTTCTTTCAACAATTGGACAGGCAAGGACCATCATTGGGAGCCAGCTGCTCCACCATATTCTTTTCACCATCAACGCCCAAGTAATTCTTGATGCGTTGGCCATTCACTTTAAATGTTCGGGACCTTTCTGTTGTTTCTAGTTCCACCACTCCATATGGGGAGACATTTACCACTTTAAAGGGGTAAATGTCTAGGGTTAACCTCATTAGCATTGAACCGGAATTCTTCCAGTTCATTTAGTTGCGTTAACCTCAATTTCGCAGCCTCAGCCCATTCCAGATTCAACTTCTTCAATGCCCACATGGCTTTGTGTTCTAACTCAACGGGTAGATGATATGCTTTACCAAAAATGATCTGGTAAGGAGAAGTGCCAATAGGAGTTTTGTAGGCCGTGCGGTTTGTCCACAATGCATCATCTAATCTTCTTGACTAGTCAGTCCTATTTGCATTCACAGTTTTTGCTAGAATATTCTTGATCTCTCAGTTGTAAACCTCCACTTGACCACTCGATAGCGGAAGATACGGTGTGGCCACCTTGTGTATGACATCATACTTTTCAAGTAATCCCGCAAAAGCTTTATTGCAAAAGTGTGATCCGCCATCACTAAGAATGGCTCTAGGGGTGCCGAACAGAGTGAATATGTTCTTCTTCAAAAATGCGGTCACACTCCTCGCCTCATTGTTTGGTAAGGCAACGGCTTCAACCCATTTGGAAACGTAGTCTACTACCACCAAGATGTATTTCGTTCCATAAGAGCTCACATCGGGGCCCATGAAATCAATTCCCCATACATCAAAGATCTCTATCTCCATCATATATTGTATTGGCATTTCATACCATTTGGATTGAACCATGTCGTTGAAATTGATCACAGTCTTTTGCAAATTGATTTGCATCATGGTAAATGGAAGGCCAATAATAAACAAATTCAAGAATCTTAGCCACCGTTCTATTGCCCCCATGATGTCCCCCAACCAGTGAGTCATGACATGCCTTGAGGATTGGCATAATTTCTTCTTCTGTGATGCACCTCCGGATGATTTTGTCGGTACACACTAGAAACAAATAGGGCTCCTCCCAATAGTATTTCCGATAATCCCTCAAGAACTTTTTCTTTTGATAAGACTCTAACCATTCCGGAAGAAGATCGCTCACCAAGTAATTAGCAATGCCGGCATACCATGGAGAAAAGGTATTGGAGAGTGACAAAATATGCTCATCGGGGAATGCATCATTTATTTCAAGCTCTTCCTTAGGTCTCCCCGCCTCCTCAAGCCTTGATAAGTGATCTTCAACTTGGTTTTGTGTACCTTTGCGATCTTTGACTTCAAAGTGAAATTCTTGCAACAAGAGAACCCATCTAATTAGCCGAGGTTTTGCATCTTTCTTCGCCATGATATATCGAAGAGCCGCATGATCTGTGTAATCCACCACCTTGGACCCTAACAAATAGGCCCGAAACTTCTCAAAAGCGTACACAATGGCAAGAAGCTCTTGCTCAGTGACAGTGTAGTTCATTTGCGCCCCATTGAGAGTTTTGCTTGCATAATAGACCGGATAAAGTATTTTGTTCTGGCGTTCACCTAGCATTTCTCCAATTGCTACACCACTAGCATCACATATGAGCTCGATAGGAAGGATCTAATCGGGAGTTACAATAATAGGTGCCGTGGTGAGCCTCAACTTTAATTCCTCAAATGCCTTGAGGCACTTGTAATCAAACAAATTTTTTGCATCCTTCTCAAGAAGCTTGCATATGGGGTGTGCAATCTTGGAGAAGTCCTTGACGAACCTCTTATAGAATCCCGTGTGGCCCAAGAAGCTTCGAACACCTTTTACCGAAGTGGGTGGAGGAACTTTAGAAATGATCTCGATCTTTGCCTGGTCAACCTCAATGCCATGCTTAGAAATCTTATGCCCCAACACAATACCTTCATCCACCATGAAGTGACATTTCTCCCAATTTAGCACGAGATTCGTCTCCTCACATCTCTCAAGGACTTGTCTAAGATTGGCAAGACAATGCTCAAAAGAATCACCTATAACCGAGAAATCATCCATGAAGACCTTTAGAAAATCCTCCACCATGTCGGAGAAAATGGACATCATGCATCTTTGAAAGGTCGCCGGAGCATTGCACAATCCAAATGGCATTCGACTAAAAGAAAATGTCCCATAAGGACAAGTGAATGTTGTTTTCTCTTGATCATCCAATGAGATGTTGATTTTGTTGTAACTGGAATACCCGTCAAGGAAGCAATAGAATGCCCTTCCCGCTAGCCGATCAAGAATTTGATCAATAAAAGTCATAGGGAAATGGTCCTTGCAAGTTGCACTATTGAGCATCCGACAATCCATGCACACTCTCCACTTGGTCACCATTTTTGTTGGGATGAGCTCATTTTTTTCATTTTCAATCACGGTTATGCCTCCCTTCTTTGGTACACATTGCACCGGGATCACCAAAGAGCTATCGGCAATTAGGTAAACAACTCCTGCATCTAACAACTTGATGATTTCTTTCTTTACCACCTATTGCATTAAATGATTAATCGTCTTTGATGCTCCACACTTGGTTTAGTGTCATTCTCCAATTGGATCTTGTGTTCACAAATGCCCGCAGGAATGCCTCGGATGTCAGCAATTGTCCACCCAATAGCGTGCCTATGCTCCTTTATGACTTCCAATAATTGTTCCACCTGCACATCATTCAACAAAGAAGAAACAGTTACGGGTAAAGTATCATTAGAGACAAGAAATTTATACCTTAGGTGTGGAAGAAGTGGTTTGAGCTCTAGTTGCGGTGGCTCAATGATTGATGGCTTTGCGGGGGGAGTAGCTCTATTCTCTAAGTCAAGATAAAGCTTTACCGGAGTGTAAGTATAGGATCGAAGACCCTCCAATGTATTTACCGACTCCCTGTACCCATCCATGTCTTCCCCATCAAAATTCACCAAGATAGCCGCCAATGCCTCACCAAGGCATTGTTCTTCCATTTTCAATTCCACAACATCTTCTATCTCATCAACCGCTTCTATCATAGAGATGCTCTCATATTCATGGGGCAACTTCATGCCCTTGCTTGCTTGAAATGTAACCTCTTCATTATTCACCCAAAATTTAATTTCATTCTGCTCCAAATCCATGAGTGCTCTTCCCGTGGCTAAGAATGGTCTCCCCAAAATGATAGGGATTTCTTTATCAACCGCACAAGCAAGAATTACAAAGTCCATGGGCAAACGGAATTTCCCCACTTTTACTAGCACATCATCAACAATTCCTATAGGTCGCTTAATGGAACGATCGGCCATTTGCAATCTCATACTTGTTGGTCTTGGCATACCTAATCCCGCTTTCTTGTAAATGGAAAGTGGCATCAAGTTGATGCTAGCTCCATTGTCACATAGGGCTCTTGCAAATTCACGTGCCCCGATAGTACAAGGTATGGTAAAGGCTTCCACATCTTCCTTCTTTTGGACCGGAGTTGTGGCAATAATAGAACTGACTCGGTGAGCCATGTTTACCACCTTATGCTTTGTGGCCTTCTTCTTGGTGATCATATCTTTCAAGTACTTAGCAAACCCCGACATTTCTTGAAATGCTTCCACAAAAGGAATGTTCACCGTCAATTGCGTAAGAATATCGTAGAACTTTTCAAGTTTGCTATCATCAATCCTTCTCGATAGCCTTTGAGGGAATGGAGGACGAGGCCTAGGAATAGGTGGAAAAGGTTTTGATGATTCTTTCCTCTTTTCATTTTCCTCTTCCCGGTCTTCTTGTGGTGCTTTAGCTTTTTCCGAAATTCTTTCAACTTCAACAACATTTGGCTCTTCAACCTCAACAACTTTTTGTTCTTCAAACTCAACTCTTTGTTCGGTCTCCACTTCTTCAACCATGTGTTCACTCTCTCCAGTTAGCACATTCCCATTCGTAGTAGTGATTGCCATGATGTCAGAGGCTGGACCACTTCCACTACCTCTTGGATTTGCAACCGTTTCACTAGGGAGTGTTCCTTTTATTCTTTGGATTTTTCTCTTTGCAGAGGTCTCTCATTTGCATCTCCAATTTTTGGATGGAAGATGTATGAGAGCCAACAACTTCGGCAATGTTCCTCATGGAAGCGTCACACTTTTCTTGATTTTGTAGCACCCGCTCAAGCATAGCTTCCAACTTTGAATCATGATAGGACCCTTGGTTCGAATGTTGACCTTTCGCAGGAACATATGGGTTTGAACTCCGGTTAGAAAAGTTGTTGTTGTTCCAATTTAGTTGGTGTGAGCCACCTTGGTCATACTACCATTGTTGGTCACCTTGCCCTTGCGGGTTTGGACTCCATTGATTTTGTGGCCCTTGACCTTGATAATATTGCCATTGATACCCTCCTTGAGGGTTGTTGATGTAATTATCCTCTTCAAAATCTTCATTAGGGATGGGTGGCATATCCTCGACGACATTGACCTTCTTTGTTTGATTTTTCGTGAACATTTTGGTCAACACATTCACATTTGTGGCTAACCCCGCAATGATTTGGTCTCTCTCTTGATTTTCCTTGATCAAATTGGTCAAAGAAGGAGACCCATATGCTACTCCGCCGGAGGTTTCCTTGGAATGCCATGCTCGATTATGTTTAGCCATCTTATCGAGGATTTGTGTTAACCTTGCAAAAGATTTATCCATAAATGACCAATCCACCGCATTCTTTGCAATGGCATGGTTCATGGGATCCAGACCCATGTAGAACTTCTCAAGCAAGATAGAATCAGGGAATCCGTGATTTGGAGACCTCACCAAATATAGTTTGAAGCGATCCCAAGCCTCATATAGATGCTCCCCTTGTTGTTGCTTAAAGAAGAAGATTTTGTCTCAAAGCTCAGATTTCTTGCTTTGCGGGAACCATTTTGCTAGGAATGCACGGAAAGTTCGGGCCATGATCGGATTTAGTTGGGTGGAAAGTTTTGAAACCACCTCCTTGCATCACCGACCAATGAGTATTTGAAAACTCTCAACCTTAAAGCATCTTCTGAAACATTGGTTTGTTTGTGCATGGCACACACTCCTAGAATATTCATTAAATGTTGAGTTGGGTCGTCATCGGTGGAATTCCTGAAAAACCCTTCCGCCTTAAGCATGAGGATTAGACCATGGTCCACCTTAAACGTTGAGGCACCAATAGCTGGGGGTACGATTGCATTTGTGTCATCGATATATTCATTGATGTCCGCAAAACGATTTTCTTCCCTTTCGTCCTCTCAATCAGACATTGTGGCCTATCAACACCTAGCAAAGCAAGCAAAGTGTGATGGAATAGAATTAGATATAAAGTAAAGTACACACTAACGAGTAATTTCAAAACAGTATTCCCCGGCAATGGCGCAAAAATTTGATACGCTAAAATTACACTTTAATAATTAGTGTAAGGCGATCGGTGTCAAATATATTAAGCCAACAAGGTTGAGGTCGAATCCCAAAGGGAATAGGTGTGAAACGGTTGCTGGAATTAGTGTGTTACCTGACTATAATCTTAAATCTATTCCGTTAGTGGTAACATGAAAATGTATTAAGAGTAGCAAGAGTATGAGTGAGAGTTGTTTTAGAGCAATAACTAATTTGAATGCTTGATGTAGTAATTAATGAGATTGATTTAAACCAAGGTTGTGTTCCCATAAATGAAGTGTAATGCTATCGGTGTTAATATGATATATTTCTAATGGTCAGTTATTGATATGCAATTGATATCTATGCAACTATCCAATATTTCCGAATAATTGTATAGTATTTCCTATTTTGCTTTTTCCCAAAAGTCTAAGAGTTGCAATTAATAACAGTCAATGTATGCCAAATAAAACCCTCTTATTCCTAAGAGATTCTATTAAACTAGGTGTAAGGCCTCGAGCCTTTGTTATTTACTTCTTCCAAAATCTAACTCACTTTCCCAAGCAAAGTAAGACTTAAATGGATTTTGTTAATGTTTGCAACCACCAACAATAAATGAAGAAAGAGAAGTAAATAAATATCAACCAACCATTATGCAAATATTCAATGTTAAACACCCATTTACATAACACCCATTTAGGGTCCACAACCTTAGTATTTAAGTTTAGCCACACATGCTAAAATACAAAATAAAAAGTGTATTCAATATCATAAATGCTTACAATGTAAGAGAATCTTCAACCAAAAGCTTCCAAAAGATAAGATATTAAAGTCTTGGAATATAGTGAAAACAGTAGGCAAGATTGGCCCATACAAGATTCTAAAAACTATTTGTAGAGGGACCAAATTCGGAACAAAAATGGGACAAGTTTGCTGTTCCAGGTCGCATTTGCGACTGCAGATCTGCCGCATAATAGATCTGCAGTCCGCATCTTGAGAAGCCGTTTTGCAGGACCAAAACACTAGTTGCCAGTCTTCCATCGCATTACCATTCTGCGGTCCTCATTGTGATTATGCGACCGCAGATGGCACCCCAGAGTTGAACCTGAGTTTTCTTCTTGTTTATTTTGCGGCTCAAATGTGGTCCGCATATTGGTTATGCGATCGCAGAATGCGCCGCATTCTTGACATGATTTTTAGCTCCAGACACTATAATGCTTTGCGTTTTGAGGCACAATTATGCGGTCCGCATTTGCAATCTGTGACCGCAGAGTGGTCCGCAAATTTGCACTGGTGCAATACTTTGCCTTCTCTTGTCTTTTTGCTTTCATTTTTGTGTCCTTGGTATTTTCTTACTCTTGATCTGTAATACTACAAAACTACATAAGTATGAACTAAATCTTGCAATAAAACAAGCTAATATCTAAGTAATTAGTATGTAAATGTGCCAAATTTCTCCGGCACATGAAGTTTTTCTATTCCTGACGTGAACGGCCACTTTCTTGGAACAAATTCACAGGCACACACACTATATAAATAAATAGTTGAAGCGTGTGATAGAAAGCGGAAAAAATGAATTGATTGACTATTGAGTGCAAGCCCGTAAATAGACGACTATGGGTAGTTCAGTACGCTTAAATTTATCTACAACTAGATGGCATACCGATCTTGCCACCGACAAACCTTTGACCTTGACTGTGAAAAGCGGAAAATAGGCACATAGCAGTTTAGAGTAGAAGGAGTGAAAGCCACTTGACTGTAAGGAGAGGAGCTCTAAGTTGGAATTCAATAGTCTAAGAAATGGTCATCTGTGCGTAGCAGCTACTGGTGTCATCACCCTGCAAAGAGGTGGAACCAACAAAGATTGAACACTAGCCCCATTTTGTAGATGGGTTGGGACCGACCTTCTATCTCGGTGAACAATGTTCCGCTGATTAGGCGGGGACAGGATTCGAACCTGCAATCTTCAGGTCATGAGCCTAATGAGTTGACTAATTCCTCTACCCTGCTTATTCCCCTTCTCTTTCGAACTCCGAAAACCAAGGTTCGACTTGCATGTGTTAAGCATATAGTCTGAGTAGCATGATTGGAGCTTCTTAGCGCTTAGACCACTACCTAAAAGTAAGCTTTTCGCTCTTTTCCTCTTACATAACTTAGATGCAGGAGATAGTAAGCAAGACGTTCTACGCAACGATTTCTTCTTCTCTTATGATTTATCAAGTTACAGGGGGGAGACCAAAAAAAGGAGAGTAGATTTGCTGGTTTTCTAGTCAAGTATAGTTGATAATCCCATTTTCTAATATGAATTTGAATAGATTCTCTTTATTATTATAAATATAGCTTTTTTGTCATCCACCTTATCTCCACAGCTTTGGGCGACCCCTTCCTCTTCCTATTTTTTCTTCGTTTCAAGCATGGACCTTAACTTACTGAACTGGCTTAGTAAAGTAGAAGTCATTAGATGTCAATTGTTCATAGTCAGCAGTGGAAGAAGGCGTAGCTTTGATTGCCCAAGTTGCCCTCTCATGGTTGAATATGAAAACGAATTGCTTTTGTTTTGGAACAGTTTTATAAGGATGATGTTTCCCCTGTGCCTTATCAATAATTAATAAGGAAGACCGGGCTAAAGGTAACTACTTTTTGCTCACCCGGTGAAAGGCATAGTAGGTTAAAAGGCTATTGGCTGCTTTACTTCCTTACCTCGGCTAGGTTGAAAAAGCTGCTAAGAAGAAAAATTTTCATTTCTCTTGCGACCTTCCACACCAATGAGGGTTGAAGGGATACATCCCAATAGCCTTTCACGAGGGGAAAGACCCATTCTTTATAGCCGTTACGAAAGCTCCCGAAGAGAAAGAGGTCTTTGCTGCTTGACTGCATGAACTAGCTCCATGTCTTGCATTTGGCATTCCCACTGTTGACGTCCCATTGAGTTAGCTATTTATGGGTGAAAGGGATTGAGGAATGAATAGCAGGCAAATTCCTTGCTAGAAATTCTGGGTAACTTTCTATATTCCTTACGGTTACAGGTGAAGCTGACTTACTGCGGTAGCCCCTTGGACCTAGTCTCTTAAGGGTTGGGTTCTAGTGGTGGGCTCTTGGGTCGTCCGGACCCATATCTAGTAAACGTGGTGGCCTGGTTGACCCCACACCCCCTTATCATGTGTGTCTGTGGGAGCAGATTGTGCTAGTGTTTTGGCGCTCGCTTTATGGTTCTCAGTCCTCTTTCGCCGAGATGCCCTTTAAAAGGATTTTTTGCCACATCGGAACAAGACCCACTATACTAGATTTAGCCAATTCGGGTGCGGATGGGGATTGCCCAATAGATCTACAGATTCGGATTTGGATGCCCCTGCACATAAACATATGGATAGGGATGCGATTCAGATGTGGCTAGAAAGGCTCGTATGGGTGATTCATAAACCCTCGTCGGGATAAACAAGCAATGGTTTAATAAGTGGATTCCGATTCATGCAGTCGTTCTCTGCTGCATTGGTCTTTTCACTCCCCATTCTCCACCATAACAAAATGTTTCCACTATATCTTAGGAGTAGTCAAAGGAAGTACGGCGGGTCCGAGTAGGAAGAAATTTACTAAGAAGTAGGGCATACAACAATGTATCAATTCATACAACAAGATCTGTTCGGATCAGACCAGGATGAATGGGATTGGTCTGACCTCTCACTTGGATGTAAGACTCCCGCCGCTGACAGATGTCCCATGCCACCTTTCGTGAATAGCAATGCCCGAGAATTAATTGTGATATAGCGCCGAATAAGCCACTGCTCTATTCCCGACTCGAAATCTATAAAGGGCTTTAAGGGAGATAAAATAGGGGGCCCTATACCATACATCCTGCTACCTTCGGACGACTGCATGTTACATCATAGCAGCACGACCAAATGGAGGTGGAAATCCGTTGTATAGGTTGGGCGCTAGCTACCGCCTTCCTTATACTAATATAAAATGTTGGGCCTTCCCCTTATTTATTAGCATTAGGCAAGTTGCTCGAGGACTTATACTAGCAATGAAAGTTCCCTATTATAGGATCCCTAGTAAAGCCAATTTAATGATGGCCGCTTATCTGAGTAAGAATACGATGGCTCCTATTATTGGTGAGCGATCTCCTCTACATGTTATCTTTGGGCATTTTACTCTCTTTCAAAGAGAAGACTATTTAAATCTCAGAGTATTCGGATGCACGTGCTTTGTTAAAATTCCATCTCATGCACAAGAAAAACTGAGCCCCACATCTCACTCTATGTGTTTTATTAAGTGAGGTTGGGGTACCCCTCTCTCAAAAGGGCTACATGTGTTAATGATCCTTCTACACGACGATTCCACCTTTCACGACATGTCACCTTTTTTGAACATGTGCCTTACTGCGAAGCTCGGGCCTTTGAGATCCCCTATGATGGTGGGCCATTATGTTCCCTTGTCTCCCATTAGAGGCGATGGGTGGAACTATTGAGGAGTTTATGTGAGACAGCATCAGAATTCTCCAATTTAATAGAGTCAGCAAGATCCGGGTGACCAGAGTGATCTGCAGCTTGATCAGCTTAAGGGGAAGTTTCGCAGGTTTGTGAAGACAAATTCTCGTCATTCGGTTTTCAGAGTTGAGCCAACTGATTCAGTAGTCTCCCTCTCTCCCTATACTTCGAACCAAGACTTTTCTTCAGACATAGGTTCTCTAGCTTCTATTCTTGGGGTACATAGATCCACCCGTCTTCGTTTTCCTATTCATAGGTTTGTATTAACTAAGTCTCTGTCTACTTCCCATGAGTCTTTTTATGCAATTTCATCCATCTTTCTTAACCTGATACCTTTGTAGAGGCCATATCTCAACCTTGCTGGCAGCTCTGTGCAGAAAGATATCGTAGCACTAGAATGGTTTGCTACTTGGGATTGAGTCTCTCTTCCTCTAGGGAAATCAATAGTGGGCTACAAGTGGGTCTATAAAGTCATCAAAAAGCTGATGGAGCTGTTGAGGTGTTGAAGGCCAGATTGGTAGCCAAAGGATACACACAAGAGTATTGAGTCGAACCCCTTTAGAGATAGGGGAAAGATTTTTCCCAGCTTGGCGAATCGTATCCCCGCGCAACGAATTGCATTGCCAACCTCCTGATTGTCTTTTAATCATTTTCCATTGCATTTTTGGGATACGTTCTGTGTTCAATATATTCCCTCGTGTCAGTAAACTATGGTTTACTGTTGGGTGCCCTTTCATTGTCCAAAATATCACTATTTAACATGCATGGAGTGTCAGGACCCAAACCGAAGGACCGCGACGGGCACCCCGTGCCTTACTCAACTGAATACCAACATAACATATCTTTCTTACCATACTATCATTAGTAAATGAGACAGAAAACTCTTCATGAAACAACATAAATAAAACATAAGGGTATACTCAACATATAAGGACCCAACATGATATGCAAACTTATATATATGACATAGGGGCCTGTAAGGCCAACATGACCCTTTGTAAACTCAAAACATAGGCCGACAAGGCCATACAAGTATCCATACACCTGACATCTATCTACAAGCCTCTAAGAGTACATAAATATCATAAAGGTCGGGACAGAGTCCCGCCATACCATACAATACACGTCTAAATAATACTAATCAGATGAGCAACTCCAAAGTAAATGGAGCGCACCAACATCTTCCGCTAAGTTGATAGCCTACTTGGAGGGCTCTCGACCTGTCTATCAGGACCTGCGGGCGTGAAACACAGCGTCCCCAGGCAAAAGGGACGTCAGTACGAATAATGTACTGAGTATGTAAGGCAAGAAAGCATAAACAAGAACAGTAATGTAAAGAGAGATAGAAGAGCTTCAACCTGGAACATCTGAGTGCCTCTGGGGGCTACTGACAAGAAATGCATCATATATATATATATATATATATATATATATATATACCTTTAAAAACATTTGCCTCTGGGGGTATCATCATCATCATATCGCACCCGGCCTCAAAGAGGACTCGTTAAAAACGTACCCGGCCACGTGGGGCTCAGTAAACCCAACTGATCAGTGGTTGCACAATAGGTGCCGTACCCGACCGACTATAGCGCGACTCGGTAGAGTAAAATAGATACATATGTATAATGCATTCTCGACTCATGGAATCACGTTCTAAGCCTTTCTGAGTGACGTAAGAACATTATGGACATACAATATGAACTTCACTAGGACTTTTGGATCATACATAGTTTCCCAGAATAACTATGTATGGAAAGAACAACATGGACAACCTTAGTTGCTAGGAGTAGATTCATTATGAAATAGCATATTCATTTCATATTAGATCATGCCAAAAGAAAGAAGGAAATGCCTTAACATACCTGGAGTTGGAAAAACTCTGTATAATATTCCGTTGGAGAACCTTCATTTACCTTCATTGATTGAACTTAAAGAAAATTGAATTCCTGCTTTTCTGTATCCTTGAACGAAATTGTTCTTGCTTTTTTGAAATTTATACACTAAATTTTTCTTTGAATTTCGTTGAAATTTTGGACGACACTGCTTCTGCTCTTTTGAACCAAATGAACGAAATAGGTCTCCTCTAGTTGAAGAATTTAAATCAGAAAGGTGGAGTACGTTTCTTATCTATTTGAAATTTTGACGAAATCTTGCTAAACAAAGCTTCTGTCTTCTATGCTTCCTTTATGCAATTTAGTTTCTGAAGTCCAACCTTAAGAAAGGAATCCTTCTTGCCTTCTTTTGGAAGGAGTAACGTTACTTGTTACTTAAAACTTTGGAAGGAATACATTTTTGGTTCCTTGAGATTGAAAGGAATGGGTTTCCGAGTTTCTTATAATTTTTGAGAGGAGTCCGTTTTTGGTTCAGAATCTTTGATTCATATTGGATTGTCACCAGACAATGATAGTCATCCATACTCTTTTATGCCTAGGTTGCCACCTAGGCATAAGTGACTACTTAGTCACTTCTTCACTTGGTGGCTTCTCTCCACGTGTTTAGGGATAATTTATAAATTTTTATCCACTTATTAGTTAATTGGGTAATATCCCATTATTCGGTAATTAATCAATACCCGTATACTTAAGAATTATTCCTACTTACATAAAATATTACTCACTTTTCACATAACTAATACACCTTACTAGCATGGGCATGTAGTACCTTGCATGTCGCTAGTCCATAAATATCCGGTATTTAACTCGAGCCATACTTTATCCCAATATGCAAACTTGGACGAAAAATTTATCTTCTTTGACTTGCTTCTCCTTTCACCTTCACGGATTTATTCATCGCTTGTAAAATAGCATAATTCTTATAATCTCCAAATAATCTTTTACGTGGACATATGTCAATTACCTTACGATAAATTCAAGTACAATATTTCAGGGTGCAACATCTTCGAAACTTATTAATGTTATGTGTGACATCATCGTAATGTAATACTGCTGGGTGTAACATTATTCCCTCCTTTGGAACATTCGTCTTTGAATGTTGAGTGATGCACATATCATTTTTGTAACTTATATCTTCCGAATCTTTAGAACTTCCCTTGCCATCTAGAAGACTATCGTGTGAATGATTCCAAAGTCCAGGGAATTTCTCCCTTAGGCCTCCTTCTCACGCCACAACTTGTAGTCGAAATCCTTCCAATCTCGCAATTGTGCTACCTTTCATCATGCATACTGTACAATTTTGACCTTGTAAGTGTGCCCAATCTCTATGATTCATATGTAGAGCTTGATAAGATGTTCCTTTGGGCATCTATGAGTATACCGAAGTTCTTCGCTTAGTACTTTATTGAATTCACGAATATTTATCTCATCGCATAGGTCCGTTTGGCCATCCGTATGAATTACTGCCGTAACTTGTAACGACCCGACCGGTCGTTTTAGAAAATTACGCCCCAATCTCCAATTTAACTATTTTCCTAAGTTCTTTCCTGCTATTGTGGTTTGCCGGAAGAGTCGGTTCTGAAATTTGGAGCATTTTGGGACACTTAGTCCCTAAAGGAGAGCTTTAAGGTTAGAAAATGGTCCGTAACCGGAATAGTATTAAGACGATCTCGGAATGGAAATCCGATGGTTCCATTAGCTCCGTCAAGTGATTTCGGGGTTGGGAGCGTCTTTGGAATGTATTTTGAAGGTCCGTAGCTCAATTAGGCTTGAAATGCCGAAGTTTGAAATTTTGGCGAATCCGAAAGATAGGTGAGATTCTGATCCGGGGGTCGGAATGGAATTCCGACAATTTCGGTATCTTCGTTATGTGAATTTGGATATGTCCGCAAATGTTCAGGTCATTCGGACGTCGTTTGGTCGGGTTTTTGATCGAATGTGCAATTCGGAAAGTTTTAAGAAATTTAGGCTTGAATTCGATGTGAATTATGGGTTTTGATATTGTTAGACGTGTTTTTGTGATTGGAATGAGTTCGTATCATATTTTGGAGTATGTTGGTGGTTTTCGTTGGTGTCCCGGGAGCCTCGGGATTAATTCGGGGGTCCAAACGGACCAATTTGTGCCAAAAGGCACTGCTGTTCTGCTGCAATAATTGGAGAGAAATTTTGCTCTCCGCGATCGCGGAGATGGCCATGCGATCGCGTAAGGGAGAAATCTTGAGCTCTGCGATCGCGAAGTAAAGCGTGCGATCGCGTAAGTCTGGGAGAGTAAGCATCGCGATCGCGTGAGGTAGTATGCGATCGCGTAGTGTAGTTTGGGGAGCCGGACGAGTTTGTTCTTCGCGATCGCATTCATGTCATTGCGATCGCGTAGGGTCGCTGAGTTGTTCACTGCGATCGCGTCCAGGATCACGCAATTGCGTAGAGGAAAATTAGGCCGCCCATATTTTGTGCATCGGAATCGCAAGCCCAGTGCTGCGATCGCGTAGAGTAAAATGGCCTGGCAGTGACTTTAAGACCAGAACATTTCAGGCGCGGCCTAACACACCAAAACCGCCATTGTTGATCTCCAAGGGAGGATTTTGAAGGGGAACCGCTAGGATGTCATCGGGAAATCATCGGGGGTAAGTTTCTTGACCTTAATTCGTTGTTTTATCATGAAATCCGTGATTATTTCACTGAAAATGGAAGATTAAAGGTGGGTTTGAGCCCTAGGCCTAAATTTTAGAAAACCTTTGATTTGAATGGGCAAACGGAGTCCGATTTTGATAAAATTTATATGCACGGACTCGTGTCGACATAAGGAACCCGAATATATAACTTTCGTAATTTTTTGAGAAGCGTACCGAAAGTCTGGTTTTGGCAACTTGTGGGTTTTGGTGTATTTTGAGTTATTTTGATTGGGAATGCCCAATTGGCCTATTTTGATGTGATTCTATTGATTTTTATCAGATACTATACCTGTGGAGGCCGACATTCGCGGCAAGAGAATTGTCTCTTAGCGGTTTTGCACCGGAGTCGAGGTAAGTGGCTTGTCTAACCTCGTGTGGGGGAACCTTTACCCCTAGGATATTATGTGATAGTATAAATGCCTTGTACGCGAGGTGACGGGCGTGTACATGCGCTGGTTGTTGTAACTCACTTTACTTGAATTGTTTAATTCGTGATATTCCTGTTCTTAATTTATTTAAATTGTGACATTTACCTGGTATTCTTAGGGAAGCATGATTTGGTAGATTTATCTGTCTAATTGGCTAATTGTCCTACTTGAACTTCTTGATAATTGTTGGCACTAGTCCTCGGTGAAGTTGTAGTTAAGCATATTATGTTTTCTGTGAGCGTTTTCTTTATTTGTTGTGTTTGTGGACTGCGGTTTCAATTCCCGGAGATCCAAGGACTGTGGGTTCGATTCCCGGAGACCCGGAGTTTATTGATATATTATTGGTAGGGACTGCGGATTCGATTCCCGAGATCCTGAGTTATTGGTAGGTACTGCGGGTTCGATTCCCGAGATCCTGAGTTATTGGTAGGGACTGCGGGTTCGATTCCCGAGATACTGAGTTATTGGTAGGGACTGCGGTTTCGATTCACGGAGATCCTGAGTTATTGATATATTATTTAGACATGGGCTGCGGGTTCGATTCCCAGAGACCCAGGGGTTCTATTTATGGGATTGTGGGTTCAATTCCCACAGGTCCTAGACTTGTTAATTGAGATGTTACTTGTTGTTAGTTTACTTGTAGATGGTTGCAGTAATCAACTCATTGTTGTTATTTAATGATTATTGTCATTTAAACTGCTCATTATTGTTATTGTCACTTTATTATTGATTTCTCTCTCAGTAGGGCCCTGACCTTCCTCGTCACTACTCCATCGAGGTTAGGCTTGGCACTTACCGAGTACCGCCGTGGTGTACTCATGCTACTCTTCTGCACACTTTTGTTGTGCAGATCCAGGTACATCAGGACAGGCTCATACTAGGTGATTCCGCATCTTTCAGGGAGACCTCGAGGTATGATCTGCTACGTCCGCGGATCCGGAGGCTTTTCCTTCTATTCCGATAGTATTAGTTGACATTTTCCTTCATTTCGTTGTTAGATACTCTTTACACATCGAGCCACAGTTGTATATCCTCTTTTAGTCTGTGTTACCCATGAGATTCCGGATCTTGGTAGTGTTTACACAGTGTGTTGATGGATGTATGTGCCAAGTGGCACGGATTACATATCTTTTTATGCTATTTTTCCGCTGTTTCTTATTTAAGTGTTCATAGCTTGTATATTCCGCAATGTGTTAGGCTTACCTAGTCATGGGAACTGGGTGCCATCACGACATGTTCACGATTGGTGAACTTGGGTCGTGACAAGTTGGTATCAGAGCTCTAGGTTCGTAGGAGTCACGAGACACGGACCGGTTACTTAGATTCTCGCTGATCGATACAGAGACGTCTGTATTTATCTACGAGGGGCTATGTAACTGTTTAGGAAACTCTTCAATTCTTTGAATTCCTTATCGTGCGCCATTTATTCAGTTAGAGCCTATGTTATATGTTCTTTTGCATCCACTCGTGTATTGAAATTGCGCACTCGGTATCAAGTATGCGCCGACGGTTCGTGATGCTGCAGAGGGATTTCAAGGGAGTCAAGAATTTACTCAACCATTGTTACCGCGTGTCATCCATATCGATAATGCAAGAGAATTGAGAGATCTTCAATTGTGCACATGGGGGTGCACTAGATTCCGACATTCGATTGATAAGTACGGTCTTGAGAAGGTTTACTTAACTACCAAATCGTCACAACAATGGTAAAAATCACAAGTTGGATGTAGATCTAAAGATAGTTGGTGGTAATAAAGACTATATGGTTCACATGAGATATCTATTTAGCGAAGGATTCAGACAGTAGAGATACTGGGGGGAAATGAGTTTAACTGTCTTAAGAAGGACATGTAGCAAACGAATGTCTTTGGCTTGTCTTATGATGAAAACGTATGAATGTTAAAGGCTAGTATCATGGATTAGCAAGATGTATCTTAACGCTTCGTGTCAAGTGAAAGGATTTCACTATCAACGATCTAATTATAGGTCATGTGTCATATCAGATTTGGCCTGCGATGTATTTAGGTGTTATTCAAAAGTTCTTGAAAACTTGCGGATGTGCAAGAGTTTAGGCTCGTATGGTATAATGTTGGGACTTTATATGTTCCTGTGTCCCTAATAAACTCTGCATTTTATTATCAGCAGGGAAATATTTGACAAAGGCTACATAGTGCGTCGTGGGCGTGTGAGAATCATAGTATGTTTTATGATGTTATTGGTAGAGAATGCTCGGTGCATGGAGCGAGAAGATGTTTGGTTGTATTGGGATGAGGTCATACCCTGTGATGTTAGGGTACTAATAGAGCACATGTGGTTATATTCGTTGGATCAAGTCAGTTGCAGTTGAATAATAGTAAATGACTCGAGAGAATGGTTCTAATGTGTTCGAGAGTCGTGTATTAGTGGCTTTGGGCTAAGTGGGAGAGTCCCATCACTTAAGATTGGGTTGCATAGGTAATTACCTGTGTGAATTCTGGATATTAGCGTATTAATGGGTTATAGCAGCTACGGAAAAAGACCACGAGTGGTAATTTGAGTATATGAATTGTTGAATGCATGTTATGGTTAGCCTTACTGGCTCAGGTTCAAACTTGAGGGAAAATTTATGATTTATGCCTCGTATAGGTGCAGGCTTCGCGGGAAGTGATCCCGTTGGGTGCTTTATTGAGAGGTATTCATATGTTATAAAATTGAGTAGAGTTAGTTGCATATTCGGACAAGTCAGGGCTCGATGGCTCTCAATAGCGGTCCTAGTGAATTCAAGAGGTAAAGTGTGGTGCCTGATAATTTTGAATCATATAAGTACAGCAGAGGCTCAAGCCTTAAAAGCAACTTAGGAAGAAAGTACAAAAACAATCTAGGATGTTTTGATTTGTGGTGTAGCATTTGAGAGGCGTGAAGTGGTCGTCGTTCTTGAGATAGCATGGCCTCATGATTTCAGGTCATTCGGGGTGAGTGTGGTTGAAATAAGCTAGGTATTTGTCACGCCCCAAATCGGGGAACATGACCGGCGCCTGACCGGGTTGCCCCAGTCAAGCGGACCTGGGTGCCTTTCATTCCCACGCGTTAACCCTGTGTTGATTGTTTCTCATTAACCAAATATTTTACCAATAATGACTGATTTCATAATGCATAAACATAACCATGTGATAGATTCACTAACAAGTTCATAATTTATATTTACAACGCCCACTACATATACATAGGCCACAATCCCACAGTTTACATGTCTATGGAGCCTCTAGGATACAAAAAGGGAAATACAATACTTGCCGGTAACAAGGCTCCAGCTATACCTTACAAAACCAAAATGAAATCTAAACCGAGTGGCATGAACCACACAAGGCCCCGAGGAAGAAAGGGGCTCACCAAAACGGGCGGTGGAAGGAGAAGGATACTACTGCCGATGAGCTGAAGTGCCTGCTACTGATCCACCTACAATCATGACACGAATGTAGCGCCCCGGCAAAAGGGACGTCAGTACACTTGAATTGTACTGGTATGTATGGACAAACTTTGTCCCAAGTAAACTCAAGCCATTAAATTACATCAACAATTAATTAAGCCAACCAACCATGTTTCCACATTTTCCTCATTTCAAATAATTCTCACACAAAGCACTTTCTACGATCAACCAATTTAACAATAACCAATCAATCACGTAAAGCACAAGTAGTCAAACAAAGGGGCAATCGGTGCCCCACAGGTTGCAAACTCTCCTGCTGTCTCCTTTTCACAATTTCACATTATTGATTTTTGTATCAATTTTCAATAGCGATTTCGATCGCTTTCCATCCTTATTGCCCCTGACGACCCTTATTACCTCGGCCACCCTTATCACCCCAACCCACACCTTATTTCCCCACGTTTCGGCGCGCAACACGACCCCGCCTTACAGTTGAAAACACAACAATTCCAAACAGCAGATAAGGTACTACACACAATTTCAACAAGATCAAATAAGCAACTTACACATTGGTTCATGTTCTCAATTTCTTTTCAAGCCAATATCAAAACCAAGTTACAAGTATTCCAAAATCGAAAATGCCCACATAATTATGTTCAACAATTTACCACAATTAAGGTGTTTCAAATTCCTTCCACAATAAGCCAAATATGCCATCACAATGGTTGTTCCCAATTCTTTACCAATCTCGATTACCTTTTTTTATCTTTCAATTCATATTTCATACCACACCACACGTAGTTCAATATCAATCAAATGCTCAACAAGGAAATCAAAGAATTACGTAAAATTTCTCAATTTGACACATGCCAAAAAAATTCGCACACATTTGGGCGATTTTACAAGAATCAAAATTTGCCATACATACCTGGTGATGAGTTTTCTTCCGTTAACTTCGTACTTTATGCTTACCCACGCTATCTTACTCTTGCCAACCTTGTTCTTGAAGACTCTTACTTCTACTCACTTCGTTTTACTAAAAAATCAAGTTCAATAATCATGCATGAGTGTAAAAATTCTATTTTTAAAAGCTATTATATGCAAACCTCTCTTTACCCAATTAAAACTGAAAATCAAAGAAAATAGTTAGGGTTTTTACCTTGAAAAGATTGGGGATGTTGAATCCTTGCCCTAAGATCCCTTGGAATTAAGATGGTTGGAACAATCTTTGAAGATGAAAGATTTCTCTCTATAAAAACCCTCTCTTCTCTCTCTAATTTTGGTAAGATGATATGATAAAATGAAGAAGAAGTGTGTTATATTAAAGAAGAGATCGGGTCAAAATGTTACAAAATCTGGGCCGGGGTCAATTATGCGGTGCACTATGCGACCGCAGAATCAACATGCGGTCCGCATAGTGACCGCAGAATTGCCCCAAATTTACACAGGTTCTGTTAAGGAATGCGGCCAGAATGCGGTCCGCATGTTTGATCTGCGGTCGCAAAGTGCACCGCAGATTTGACATGCGATCGCATATCGACCGCACTTTTCAACACGATTTTGGGGGACTTTCTGGAACGTTTTGCGGCAAGAATGCGGTCCGCATGTCAGGTTTGCGGTAGCATTCTTGACCGCATATCTGACATTTTTCGGAAAAATTAATTCTCTACAATTTTGAAACTTAAATCACTACGCATTCCTAACACATTATTCGGACCATGACACCACAGCTACTAGGTTTTATGCACAAAATTTTTACGGGGCCTTACATCCTCCCCCTTAAGATCATTCGTCCTCGAATGAGGATTTTGAAATAAATGAGTTGGTTTTGAAGGACATGATATGCAACCATCAAAATTTTGACTAACTCTTTTATTTTAGAAAAATTTCGCTAGAGTTTCCTTTGTATTATGGACATATCCACCTGTCAGAGGGCCCCCGAAACACATTCCCAAACAACAATACACAAATACAACACCTTTCACAACTGGTATACACTTTCTTACCTCAACGAATGCACATATTCTATCACTTCAATGAATTCTCACCTTATTTAACCATTTTAACACCCAAATATTTATAAGGATTTCATTTATCAAGAAAGGTTCAAGTGACCCAAGGTAACAGCACATTTAACTCATTACAAAATGAAGGGGACTTTACTAATACTAAGAGGGAAACAATTTAGACAAGATGACAGTTACTAAGAGTAGGAGGGTCACCTAATTTCTTCTAGGCTTGATCAAACAAATTGGGGTACTTTTCTTTCATCTCTTTTTCTGCGCTTCCCATGTGGCCTCCTCAACTTGTTGACTTCGCCACAATACTTTAACAGAGGCAACTTCCTTATTTCTCAACTTACGGACTTGCCTATCAAGAATGGCGACCGGAACTTCTTCATATGACAAATCTTCATTAACCTCTATAGCTTAAACTGGCATGATGGTGGATGGATCTCCAATCACTTTCTTCAACATGGACACATGGAATACCGGATGCACTGCTGACATCTCGGGAGGCAACTCTAGCCTATAAGCAACTTGACCAATCCTTTGAACGATCCGATATGGCCCGACATACCTAGGACTCAATTTCCCTTTCTTTCCGAATCGCATGACTCCCTTCATAGGAGATACCCTCAAGAACACCCAATCATCGACTTGAAACTCCAAATCCCTTCGACGAACGTCCGCATAGGACTTTTGACGACTCTGTGCTGTTTTCATTCTCTCCTGAATAACCTTGACCTTTTCCATAGCTTCGTACACCATATCTGGCCCTAGCAATTCCGCTTCACCTACCTCAAACCACCCGATTGGCGATCTACATCTTCTCTCGTACAATGCCTCAAATGGGGCCATTTGAATGCTAGCATGATAGCTGTTATTGTAAGCAAATTCTATCAGTGGCAAGTGTTCATCCCATTGGTCCAAGCGTCTGAATGGTCCGCTCGGCCTGTCCATTGGTCTGTGGATGGAAAGCTGTGCTGAGATTCACCTGAGTTCCCAAACCTTGCTGAAACTTCTTCCAAAAGTTAGCTTGTGAACTGAGCTCCGCGATCCGAGATAATAGAAAGTGGAGTGCCATGAAGACTTACTATCTCCTTGATGTACAATCTTGCATATTGCTCCGCAGTATGAGTGGACTTGACAGGCAGGAAGTGAGCTGATTTGGTGAGTCGATCTACTATCACCCATACTGAATCGAACTTACGCCGAGTGCGAGGTAACCCCACCACGAAATCCATATTGATCATCTCCCATTTCCACCTTGGTATTTCTATAAGCTGAGTTAATCCACCAGGCCGTTGATGCTCGGCCTTCACTTGTTGACAGTTCGGACATTTAGCTACAAAGCCTGCCACATCCCTTTTCATACCGTTCCACCAATAAATCTCCTTGAGATCGTGATACATTTTCGTTGAACCGGGGTGCACAGAATACCTGGAAGTATGAGCCTCTGCCATCACTCTTTCCGAAGCTCGTCCACATCCGGAACACATAGCCTATCTTGACACCGCAATACACCATCTTCACTGCCGAGTACAAATGCTGAGGTCTTGTTATTCATGACTGCTTCCTTTACCCGAACCAATGCTGGATCCATGAACTGTTTTTCCTTGATTTCCGCGACCAATGATGATTCTGCTCCATTATGCACCAAGATATCCCCCTCGTCCGACGCCGAAATACGAACCCCCAAGCTGGCTAATTGGTAGACCTCTCGAGCCAGGGGTCTCTGATCCACACCCAAATGAGCCAAACTACCCATGGATTTCCGACTAAGAGCGTCAGCTACCACATTCGCCTTCCATGGATGGTACAATATGTCCACATCATAGTCCTTGAGTAGTTCTAACCACCGCCGCTGTCTCAGATTCAGCTCTTTCTGCTTGAACAAATACTGGAGGCTCTTGTGGTCCGAAAACACATCTACATGAACCCCATAAAGATAGTGTCGCCATATTTTCAAGGCAAACACAACAGCTGCAAGTTCCAAATCATGCGTCGGATAATTCTTCTCATGGTTCTTGAGTTGTCTGGAAGCATAAGATATGACCTTTCCGTGCTGCATCAATACACATCCCAAACCGACTCTGGAGGCATCACAATAGACTACAAATCCCTCTCTGCCTTCTGGCAAGGCCAATACTGGTGCCGAGGTCAATCTTGACTTCAGTTCTTGGAAACTTTTCTCACATGCTTCGGACCACTGGAACTTAACTGCTTTCTGCGTCAATTTAGTCAATGGGGAGGCGAGGGTTGAGAATCCCTCTACAAACCTCCGATAGTACCCTGCCAAACCCAAGAAGCTACGAATCTCTGTTGGGGTCGTGGGTCTAGGCCAATCTTTCACTGCCGCAATCTTCTGAGGATCCACCATAATTCCCTCACTAGAAATAACATGCCCTAGAAAAGCTACGGACTCCAACCAAAACTCACATTTTGAGAACTTGGCATACAATTGATGCTGAAGAAGGGTCTGCAATGCTGCTCTGAGGTGAACGGCATGATCTTCCCTGCTCCGAGAGTAGATGAGAATATCGTCAATGAATACAATCACAATGGAATCTAGGAATAGCTTGAAAACCCGATTCATAAGGTCCATGAAAGCTGCTGGGGTGTTGGTTAGCCCAAAAGACATAACCAAAAACTCAAAGTGACCATAACGAGTTCTGAAGGCGGTTTTAGGAATATCATGCTCCCTGATTTTCAACTGGTGGTACCCAGACCGTAAATCAATCTTTGAGAAGAACCTCGCTCCCTGCAATTGGTCAAACAGATCATCCACTCGAGGCAATGGATATTTATTCTTAATGGTGACTTTGTTAAGCTGCCAATAATCAATACACATTCGAAGTGACCCATCCTTCTTTCTGACAAAGAGAACCGGAGCACCCCATGGCGACACACTCGGTCGTATGAACCCTTTCTCTAATAAATCCCTCAGCTGCTCCTTTAACTCCCTTAACTCTGCTGGCGCCATTCTGTATGGTGGAATGGATATTGGCTGAGTATCTGGCAATACATCGATCCCAAAATCAATCTCCCTATCTGGCGGAATGCCTGGAAGTTCATCTGGAAACACTTCAGGAAATTCATTCACAATCGGCACGGACTCGAGGGTAGGCACATCTGAGGTGGTGTCCGTTACCCGAACCAGGTGATATATACACCCTTTCTTAATCATCTTCGAAGCCTTAAGGTAGGAAATAAACCTACCCCTTGGCACTACACCATTTCCTCTCCATTCAATAACTGGCTCGTTAGGGAACTCGAGCCTCATAACTCTCGTTCGACAATCAAGTTTGGCAAAGCACGAATAGAGCCAATCCATCCCCATAATTACATCAAAATCTACCATCCCAAGCTCAATAAGATCGGCCGTGGTATCACGACCACCCACCGTAACAACACAATTCCTATAGACTCGTGAGGCTGTAATAGAATCACCAATTGGAGTCGACACAGAGAACGGCTCATGAAGCTGTTCGGGTTCTATCCCAAAGCTTGAAGCAATGAATGGAGTAACATAAGACAAGGAGGACCCTAGATCAATAAGGGCATAGCAATCAATAGTTTGAACAGACAGGATACCTGTAACAACATCTGGAGAAGCCTCGGCATTCTGGCGGTCACTCAATGCATAGAATCGGCTAGGTCCACCCCTACCCTGAGCTCCACCCCTAGCTGCACCACGCCCTGCTGCTGCTGGAGTACGCGCTGATGATGTAGCGGCTGAAGAACCGGATGACTGAGCAGATCCCCTACCTATACCCTGACGGGGTGCACGGCAGTCCCGCTGAATGTGACCTCTCACCCCGCACCCGAAGCACACTGGAAGGTCAAGGTAGCATGTCTCTGTATGAAATCTCCCACACTTGGGGCATGTTGGTCTCCCTTGCTGCTGGGATCTCACCCCAGGATGACCAGACTGACGAGACCTCCTGCTGTCTGAACCAGGTCTCGAGTAACTGCCCTGCTGATGACCGTGCACGGATGGCGGTGCACTCGCGGAGGACTGAGCATATGACTGGGATGGCCCTGATGACCCCCTCCCTGGAAGTGATCTCCCTGAACGACCCATTGACCGGGCCCTGCTGCTACTTTCTCTTTCTGCACGAATCTTCAATTTCCTGGCCTCTGTGGCCTGAGCAAACCCCACAATCCTCCCATAGTTCATGTCTGAGTGCAAAGCTGCTGTGGCGGCCTCATTCACCACCAAAGGGCTAAGGCCCTGAACAAACCGTCGAACCCGGGCATCCATGGTCGACACTAAATGAGGAGCATACTTGGACAACCTTACGAACTCCATGTGATACTCCCAAACACTCATACTGCCCTGCTTGAGGACCTCGAACTCAGTGGCACGGGCTGCCATTGCCTCAGCAGGTAAGAAGTGGTCCATAAATGCATCCACGAACTCATCCCATCTGGCCGGAGGGCTCCCTTCCTCACGGGAATCCTCCCATATTTCGAACCATGAACGTGCCGCTCCCTTCAGCCTGTAAGAGGCCAACTCTACCCCCTCTATATCTGTAGCCTTCATCACTCGAGGGTCTTGTATATCTCATCAAGGAATTCCTGTGGGTCAGCCTCTGGATCGGTACCTGAAAATTCTGGAGGGGCCAATCGCAAGAATTGATGGACTCTGGAGCCAAAGGAATCTCCCTGTCCGCTGGAGGATGCAGGGGCATCATGGGATCTCTGGGCCTGGGCGGCCACTAGCTGTGTTAACATATGAATGGCTCCCCTCAGATCTTCATTAGAGATACCGGAGCCCGAAGCGGGAACTGTATTTGAGTCAGGAACACCGGCAGGAGGAATGGTGGCATCCTCTGCCGCGGCTGGAATAGGGACACTTGGGTTTTGAACAGATGGGCCATGCAAATTCGGGACCGGTGGGTCATTCTCTCCCACGGCATCGGGTACATGATTAACAGCTGCACTTGGGTCGGCATTGGCCCTAAGGCCGAGTCTAGCCTTCTTCTTAGGTGCCATATTCTGAAAATTTGGGAACAAGGCACGAATTAGACACGGATATCTCCACATTGCACTTTACCGCACGATATAGATTATCAAATAAGTAGGTAAATTCCTAAATGCCCGTGTAGCCCCCTACTTATATGATGTGGTCGACAACACACCTATAAGAAGGGCACTACTAGACACGGCTCCGAGACATCCTAGGACACTTTAAAACCATAGGCTCTGATACCAAGTTTGTCACGCCCCAAATCGGGGAACATGACCGGCGCCTGACCGGGTTGCCCCAGTCAAGCGGACCTGGGTGCCTTTCATTCCCACGCGTTAACCCTGTGTTGATTGTTTCTCATTAACTAAATATTTTACCAATAATGACTGATTTCATAATGCATAAACATAACCATGTGATTGATTCACTAACAAGTTCATAATTTATATTTACAACGCCCCATACATATACATAGGCCACAATCCCACAGTTTACATGTCTATGGAGCCTCTAGGATACAAAAAGGGAAATACAATACTTGCCGGTAACAAGGCTCCGTGCTATACCTTACAAAACCAAAATGAAATCTAAACCGAGTGGCATGAACCACACAAGGCCCCGAGGAAGAAAGGGGCTCACCAAAACGGGCAGTGGAAGGAGAAGGATACTACCGCCGATGAGCTGAAGTGCCTGCTACTGATCCACCTACAATCATGACACGAATGTAGCGCCCCCGGCAAAAAGGGACGTCAGTACACTTGAATTGTACCGGTATGTATGGACAAACTTTGTCCCAAGTAAACTCAAGCCATTAAATTACATCAACAATTAATTAAGCCAGCCAACCATGTTTCCACATTTTCCTCATTTCAAATAATTCTCACACAAAGCACTTTCTACGATCAACCAATTTAACAATAACCAATCAATCACGTAAAGCACAAGTAGTCAAACAAAGGGGCAATCGGTGCCCCACAGGTTGCAAACTCTCCTGCTGTCTCCTTTCACAATTTCACATTATTGATTTTTGTATCAATTTTCAATAGCGATTTCGATCGCTTTCCATCCTTATTGCCCCTGACCACCCTTATTACCTCGGCCACCCTTATCACCCCAACCCACACCTTATTTCCCCACGTTGCGGCGCGCAACACGACCCCGCCTTACAGTTGAAAACACAACAATTTCAAACAGCAGATAAGGTACTACACACAATTTCAACAAGTTCAAATAAGCAACTTACACATTGGTTCATGTTCTCAATTTCTTTTCAAGCCAATATCAAAACCAAGTTACAAGTATTCCAAAATCGAAAATGCCCACATAATCATGTTCAACAATTTACCACAATTAAGGTGTTTCAAATTCCTTCCACAATAAGCCAAATATGCCATCACAATGGTTGTTCCCAATTCTTTACCAATCTCGATTACCTTTTTTTATCTTTCAATTCATATTTCATACCACACCACACGTAGTTCAACATCAATCAAATGCTCAACAAGGAAATCAAAGAATTACGTAAAATTTCTCAATTTGACACATGCCAAAACAATCCGCACACATTTGGGCGATTTTACAAGAATCAAAATTTGCCATACATACCTGGTGATGAGTTTTCTTCCGTTAACTTCCTACTTTATGCTTACCCACGCTATCTTACTCTTACCAACCTTGTTCTTGAAGACTCTTACTTCTACTCACTTCTTTTTACTAAAAATCAAGTTCAATAATCATACATGAGTGTAAAAATTCTATTTTTAAAAGCTATTATATGCAAACCTCTCTTTACCCAATTAAAACTGAAAATCAAAGAAAATAGTTAGGGTTTTTACCTTGAAAAGATTGGGGATGTTGAATCCTTGCTCTAAGATCCCTTGGAATTAAGATGGTTGGAACAATCTTTGAAGATGAAAGATTTCTCTCTCTAAAAACCTCTCTTCTCTCTCTAATTTTGGTAAGATGATATGATAAAATGAAGAAGAAGTGTGTTATATTAAAGAAGAGATCGGGTCAAAATGTTACAAAAATATGGGCCGGGGTCAATTATGCGGTGCACTATGCGACCGCAGAATCAACATGCGGTCCGCATAGTGACCGCAGAATTGCCCCAAATTTTACACAGGTTCTGTTAAGGAATGCGGCCAGAATGCGGTCCGCATGTTTGATCTGCGGTCGCAAAGTGCACCGCAGATTTGACATGCGATCGCATATCGACCGCACTTTTCAACACGATTTTGGGGGACTTTCTGGAACGTTTTGCGGCAAGAATGCGGTCCGCATGTCAGGGTTTGCGGTCGCATTCTTGACCGCATATTTGACATTTTTCGGAAAAATTAATTCTCTACATTTTTTAAACTTAAATCACTACCAAGGGTCCGAACCGCGGCGAGCTTGCGAGGTTTTATTCGGACCATGACACCACAGCTACTAGGTTTTATGCACAAAATTTTTACGGGGCCTTACAGTATTGAAGGGAGATATTTACATCTCTAAGGCAATCAAGGATAACCTGGAAGGAAGTAGATTGATCAGCCATAGTTGAGTTAGCGTATTGGTGTCAATGATCGATTCATGCAACGTGATCGAATTATGCATGTGATTTGTGGCGGTGCATTTGAGACTTGTCGGCCGCAGTGATTGATGTAATTCTGAAGTATTCTTCTGTTAAGGGCCTGTTATGAGTAGGTAGATCTCGGAAAGGGTTATGGTGGCTTGGACCACTACTTAGAGATTGGCATATTCAATGGTTATGAGAACTCACCGTGTGTTGCTATAGTTCTCCTAAAATGAGTTAAATGAAAGGTCTTATGTGATGAAGTATTAGCCTATCGTTAGTTCTAGAGCTATGATGGAAATTGTGTCTATCGTATATCAGCACGTGGGGTGCAGCGAGTAGTATGAAATTTGAAGAAAGGACCAAGGTCACAGTTTGGTCAATGAATGTCATATGAAGCGCTCGGATGAGCAAGGAAAGAGTGTCAGTGTTTTGAGTAAGATGGGTATTAGCATCAGTATCATTTGAGATCGGTGTTCTATGAGAAAGGCTTTGCATCCCCGTTAGGGACTCCTGATCGCTTTTCAGTGTTAGTGCAGCCGGTGGGTTGAATGTACAGGCCCGTTTAATTATTCGGAAGATGGTGGGAGCTTGACCCACAAGAAGATTGTATAGGTGTGACTTGTAGTCACTTGATTGATTAGAAATTTAAACCAAGAATGAGGATTTTGGTGATATCATCCATTTGAGAACTTATGTCTGGAGGGCACTCTGCTTATTGGGTTATAGACCTGTGAAATATTATTGACTTAGCTTGGCACGACCAGAGTAGACTTAAGGTCGGTGGGTAGATTTAGATGTGAAAGTGAGCCTTGCATCAGGCCATTTGTGCTTCTTCCAGCAATGCGCCCTTTATGGAGGGATAGTCGCGGTCTTATTTCGCGGTTAGTTAATTAAAGTAAAGATTATATTGCGCCGTATGAGTGTGCGACGGCTTGGTAAGTTCCTTATGTGTTGAGGTTCCGCTCAGCGGTGATGTTATATGAGCATGATGGCTCTTGAGACTCATATCTTATATCGCACCTCAGTTGTGCTTGAGTTGATAGCCTATAGCGCTATATGTTTCATTGTGTCTGATATCATGCACCTTAGTGTGCTTATGATCGATATTCAGTATTTTGATGTGACGAGCTATTCAGCTCGACATATGACTCCTTGTGTGAGTCTATATTGTTGGGATCGGATGGCACGCCGCCATGGCTATATTGTTGGGATCGGATGGCACGCCGCCATGGTTATATTGTTGGGATCGGGTGGCACGCCGCCATGGTTATATTTTTGGGATCGGGTGGCACGCCGTCATGGGTATACTCTTGGGATCGGGTTGCACGTTGCAACAGTGTGATGTTTATTTCAGTATCTGTAATTGCTTGTATGTGTTCTGTTTCCTATTTTTCCGAGGAGGTCCATGATAGTGTGAGAGTTGAATAGTTCTCTCTAGTGTTCGCCTTCCTTTTGTACCACGTACGAATTAATAGCCTACTAGCACATTGTATCATCTTGTGGGACTTTTGATTATGTCCGATGTGGCTTATCGCCTGAGCAGTTCGTACTGGGTGAGATGAGATTATGTGATTTGGGGTCAGGTGCAAACTGATTATATGAAGTATATTATAGAGGAAAGGATCATCCTCTAGTTTAGGACAAGGTAATGGATCATGTCAGGAGTATAGACCCAATGAATTGTTGATTCAGTAGTTGGTTATGGATATCGGCACATCTCTTCCGTCGTGTCAGTATTGTAAAAGTTGGAACGAGACCTATGTAGATCGTGAGGTGCAATGGGAGCATCCGATTCGTTGAATTTTTGGCTAATTTGATCATAAAATATTATCGTGGACCTGTGGATTTTGTGTTGTAAGGTAAGAATCCAACAAGGTTATGCAGTCATGTTTGAGGACGGCGTTTGAGGAATATTGAGTGATCTCTTGATGAAAACAAACCTCACACAGAATTTCGGATGTTGGAATTAAGCTCTAAGACTTAATTGTTTCAATAAGAGGGAATATCTTCAGATTATATCAGGCTAATGTGCCCAGTTGCGTCCTAGATTTATTGGTCATTTTGAGATTTTGAGGCATGTTGGGGAGGTTGCTTATGAGTTGGCCTTACCTCCCAGCCTAGCCGGAGTCCATCCCGTATTTCATGCCTCTATGCCCGGAGGTACCATGGTGACCCATCGCATGTGTTGGACTTCACTTCTGTTCAGCTAGACGAGGATCTGTCTTATGTTGAGGAGCCAGTAGCCATTCTAGACAGGCAGGTCAGGAAGCTAAGGTCAAAGAAACATCGTTTCGGTAAAGGTTCAGTGGCGGGGCCAGCCGGTCGAGGAGGCGAGTTGGGAGACTAAGCAGGATATGCGCAGCCAGTACCCTCATCTTTTCACTACTCCAGGTATGTTTTCTATGCTCATTCGAGGATGAACAAATCTTTTAAGGTTGGGAAGATATAACGACCCGGCCGGTCGTTTTAGAAAATTACGCCCCAATCCCCAATTTAACTGCTTCCCTAAGTTCTTTCCTGCTATTGTGGTTTACCGGGAGAGTCGGTTCTGAAATTTGGAGCATTTTAGGACACTTAGTCCCTAAAGGAGAGCTTTAAGGTTAGAAAATGGTCCGTAACCAGAACAGTGTTAAGACGATCTCGGAACGGAAATCCGATGGTTCCATTAGCTCCGTCAGGTGATTTCGGGGTTGGGAGCGTGTTTGGAATGTATTTTGGAGGTCCGTAGCTCAATTAGGCTTGAAATGCCGAAGTTTGAAATTTTGGCGAATCCGAACGATAGGTGAGATTTTGATCCGGGGGTCGGAATGGAATTCCGACAATTTCTATAGCTTCGTTATGTGAATTTGGATATGTCCGCAAATTTTCAGGTCATTCGGACGTCGTTTGGTCGGGTTTTTGATCGAATGTGCAATTTAGAAAGTTTTAAGAAATTTAGGCTTGAATTCAATGTGAATTATGGGTATTGATGTTGTTAGACGTGTTTTTATGATTGGAATGAGTTCGTATCATGTTTTGGAGTATGTTGGTGGTTTTCGTTGGGGTCCCGGAGCCTCGGGATGAATTCGGGGGTCCAAACGGACCAATTTGTGCCAAAAGGCACTGTTGTTCTGCTGCAATAATTGCAGAGAAATTTTGCTCTCCGCGATCGCGGAGATGGCCATGCGATCGCGTAAGGGAGATATCTTGAGCTCTGCGATCGCGAAGTAAAGCGTGCGATCGCGTAATTCTGGGAGAGTAAGCATCGCGATCGCGTGAGGTAGTATGCGATCGTGTAGGGTAGTTTGGGGAGCCGGACGAGTTTGATCTTCGCGATCGCATTCGTGTCATTGCGATCGCGTAGGGTCGCTAAGTTGTTCACTGCGATAGCGTCCAGGATCACGCGATCGCGTAGAGGAAAATTAGGCCGCCCATATTTGTGCATCGCGATCGCAAGCCCAGTGCTGCGATCGCGTAGAGTAAAATGGCCTGGCAGTGACTTTAAGTCCAGAACATTTCAGTCGCGGCCTAACACACCAAAACCGCCATTGTTGAGCTCCAAGAGAGGATTTTGAAGGGGAAACGCTGGGATATCATCGAGAAATCATCGGGGGTAAGTTTCTTGACCTTAATTCGTTGTTTTATCATGAAATCCGTGATTATTTCACTGAAAATGTAAGATTAAAGGTGGGTTTGAGCCCTAGGCCTAAATTTTAGAAAACCTTTGATTTGAATGGGCAAACGGAATCCGATTTTGATAATTTTATATGCACGGACTCGTGTCGAGATATGGAACCCGAATATATAACTTTCGTAATTTTTCGAGAAGCTTACCGAAAGTCGGGTTTTGGCAACTAGTGGGTTTTGGTGTATTTTGAGTTATTTTGATTGGGAATGCCCAATTGGCCTATTTTGATGTGATTCTATTGATTTTTATCGGATACTACACCTGTGGAGGCCGACATTCGCGGCAAGAGAGTTGTCTCTTAGCGGTTTTGTACCGGAGTCGAGGTAAGTGGCTTGTCTAACCTCGTGTGGGGAACCTTTACCCCTAGGATATTATGTGATAGTTTAAATGCCTTGTACGCGAGGTGACGGGCGTGTACATGCGCTGGTTGTTGTAACTCACTTTACTTGAATTGTTCAATTCGTGATATTCTTGTTCTTAATTTATTTAAATTGTGACATTTACCTGGTATTCGTTAGGGAAGCGTGATTTTATAGATTTATCTGTCTAATTGCCTAATTGTCCTACTTGAACTTCTTGATAATTGTTGGCACTAGTCCTCGGTGAAGTTGTAGTTAAGCATATTATGTTTTCCGTGAGCGTTTTCTTTATTTGTTGTGTTTGTGGACTCCGGGTTCAATTCCCGGAGATCCCAGGGCTGTGGGTTCGAATCCCGGAGACCCGGAGTTTATTGATATATTATTGGTAGGGACTGCGGGTTCGATTGCCGAGATCTTGAGTTATTGGTAGGGACTGCAGGTTCGATTCCCGAGATCCTGAGTTATTGGTAGGGACTGCGGGTTCGATTCCCGAGATCCTGAGTTATTGGTAGGGACTGCGGGTTCGATTCCCGGAGATCCTGAGTTATTGATATATTATTGAGACATGGGCTGCGGGTTAGATTCCCAAAGACCCAGGGGTTCTGTTTATGGGATTGTGGGTTCAATTCCCACAGGTCCTAGACTTGTTAATTGAGTTGTTACTTGTTGTTAGTTTACTTGTAGATTCTTGCAGTAATCACCTCATTGTTGTTATTTAAAGATTATTGTCATTTAAACTGCTCATTATTGTTATTGTCACTTTATTATTGATTTCTCTCAGTAGGGCCCTGACCTTCCTCGTCACTACTCCATCGAGGTTAGGCTTGGCACTTACTGAGTACCGCCGTGGTGTACTCATGCTACTCTTCTGCACACTTTTGTTGTGCAGATCCAGGTACATCAGGACAGGCTCATACTAGGTGATTCCTCTGTCCTCATACTAGGTGATTCCGCAGCTTTCAGGGAGACCTCGAGGTATGATCTGCTACGTTCGTGGATCCGGAGGCTTTTCCTTCTATTCTGATAGTATTAGTTGACATTTTCCTTCATTTTGTTGTTAGATATTCTTTACACATAGAGCCACAGTTGTATATCCTCTTTTAGTCTGTGTTACCCGTGAGATTCCGGATGTTGGTAGTGTTTACACAATGTGTTGACGGATGTATGTGCCAAGTGGCATGGATTACATATCTTTTTATGCTATCTTTCCGCTGTTGCTTATTTAAGTGTTCATAGCTTGTATATTCTGCAACGTGTTAGGCTTACCTAGTCGTGGGGACTGGGTGCCATCACGACATGTTCACGATTGGTGAACTAGGGTCGTGACATAACTCTTACATTAATTTATCGTTGCTGAGGTTAGTCACCAAATCCCGTCTGCTATCAAATCCCAGCTTACTCTCGTTGCCTATTCCATATGCATAAATTTAAGTTCTTTAATGCTTCCTCATTACTGCTTATCTTAAGAACGACGGCATAATCTCATCTCATACTTTGTGACTTTTGTCCATCCATTGTTGATTCACCTCAATATTTATCTACAATATACCATAGATAACTTGAAATTTTTTATGTAATACTTTGTCCTAGGGCTTACGTTACATCAAGGAATATTCGAAGTGCTTCCCATAAACGTATTTCATAGTGTCTCAATGTGATTCACCTTATGGGTGTATCCTAATTTTGTGCCGCCAGCAAAATGTTTTCTCCTTTTTTTTTCCAAATCATTATTCAAACGAAGGCCCAAACGTCATCCTTTATCTGTCACAATTATACCCACATTTTATTACCTTGTCAGCATTTCATTCCCTATAAATGCTATTAATCTTAGACTTCTTTGAGTTCATTAGGCTATAGTGAGCTTTGTATAACATAGATAAATTGTCTGCTCTTTTTATTTTTATGGGCTTAATCCTAAAGACTTATCCATTCTCGTCACCTTTTCACTGGCCTTTACTCATCCTTACTCATGTTTCCTTAAAACTTTGTCGCTCTACCATACATTAGCTTGCAACCTATACACATCCATTTATACTATCCGCAACTTTCCTTCAACTTGCTTGCGCCATAGATTTCTTATGTTATTCAGGAACGTCAAGTGAGACATCACATCGTCTCCAACTTTTTTCAGTTCTCTTAACTAGATCTCTCAGTACTTAGCGACCATAGGCTGGAAGAAATGCCGCCGATGATGCCGCTATCATTCCCGGTTATTAGATCCCGGTGCTTGTACCCTTCTATCCGAAGTATGGATTATTCACGATCTTCTGCCTTTGAGTATTTCGTACGTTGTTCCCCTTTACCTTACTTACCTTAAAATATATCGTATCTTCTATCTCTTTCCTGACCTCCATTTCACCTAGGTGTAATTCATGTCCATAACTTGAAGCTCTATTATAATACTCACACCTCTGGTACATACACAATTCAGTGGGAGCTTCGTACTGACTTCTTATGAGGTTAGAACTTCTTCTAACTGGCTCCCTTATAGAGCTATTATAGATTATGGTTTTTATGTTAGTCTCTTGAATATATGATATTAAGAGTAATTTTGTCATGTTCTTAAGCACAATTTCTATAATTTTATTCTAGGTCCAATAATCAGACTGTTGATTTACTTAGGTGATGTAATTCTTTAGTTTCTTCTGATCAGCCTTTACGTAGGCTTAAGCTATATTTCGATTTGTGGCTCATGGTATCAATTATTACCCTTGCCTTTTATCGGCATTATGTAATATCCATGATACAATCTTCTTACAATTCAATCATTTGTTTATGCCCTGGGCTAAATTATTTATTTTAACTTATACCGGAGTCTCATACGGTTGTATGATTGTCAACAAATATTCTTCCTGGATAATGCTCCAAAATCTTGAGTGTATCCATAATGTACTCTCTAGATCATTGACTGAATAATTCTTTTCGTTCCATCCCATCTTTCTTTCAAAGTAAGCTATTAGTTTTCTTGGTCTTTCAGCCCCCATGTTGCATTATACTTAGCTTATCTTAGTGCCCACACTTGCAGAGTTTTCATACAACTCATATAATCTCGAATATTACTTTTATTTCTTAATTCCCATTCATTAATGTAAGGCCCCGTAAAATTTTTGTGCATAAAACCTAGTAGCTGTGGTGTCATGGTCCGAATAATGTGTTAGGAATGCGTAGAATGTAGAGAATAAAATTTTCCAGAAAAATGTCAAATATGCGGTCAAGAATGCGACCGCAAACCTAACATGCGGACCGCATTCTGACCGCAAATCGTTCCAGAGAGTTTCCCAAAAATCGTGTCAAATGTGCGGTCGATATGCGATCGCATGTCAAATCTGCGGTGCATTTTGCGACCGCAGATCAAACATGCGGACCGCATTCTGGCCGCATTCCTTAACAGAACCTGTGTAAAATTTGGGGCAATTCTGCGGTCACTATGCGGACCGCATGTTGATTCTACGGTCGCATAGTGCACCGCATAATTGACCCCGGCCCAGATTTTTGTAACATTTTGACCCGATCTCTTCTTTAATATAACACCTTTCTTCTTCATTTTATCATATCATCTCACCAAAATTAGAGAGAGAAGAGAGGGTTTTTAGAGAGAGAAGTTCTTCATCTTCAAAGATTGTTCCAACTATTTAATTCCAAGGGATCCTAGGGCAAGGATTCAATTTCCCCAATCTTTTCAAGGTAAAAACCCTAACTATTTTCTTTGATTTTCAGTTTTAATTGGGTAAATAGAGGTTTGCATATAATAGCTTTTAAAAATAGAATTTTTACACTCATGCATGATTATTTAACTTGATTTCTAGTAAAAAGAAGTGAGTAGAAGTAAGAGTCTTCAAGAACAAGGTTGGCAAGAGTAGGATATCTTGTCTAAGCATAAAGTAGGAGGAAAAATCATCACCAGGTATGTATGGCTAATTTTGATTCTTGTGAAATCGCCTATATGTGTGAAGTTTGTTTGTTTCGTGATAAATTGACAAATTGTGTGAAATTCTTGATGTTGTTGTTGAATATTCAAAGATTGTTGTTGAGTTATGAGTAATGTAAAATGAGAGTTTAATTTGGAAAAAGAATTGTGAATAATGACTATGATGGCCTATATGGCACCTTGTGGAAAACAAACGAAACACTTGAGAATTGGTTTATTGTGGAAAGATATGAAACACTTGAATTGTGGAAATATTGTAACATGGTTGTGATATTGAATTGAGAAGAAATTGAGAACATGAACCAATGTGTAAGTTGCTTATTTGAACTTGTTGAAAATGTGTGTAGTACCTTATCTGCTGTTTGAAATTGTTGTGTTTTCAACTGTAAGGTGGGGTCGTGTTGCGCGCCGCAACGTGGTGAAATAAGGTTTGGGTTGGGGTGATAAGGGTGGCCGAGGTAATAAGGGTGGTCAGGGGCAATAAGGATGGAAAGCGATCGAAATCGCCATTGAAAATTGATACAAAAATCAATAATGTGAAATTGTGAAAGGAGACAACAGGAGAGTTTGCAACCTGTGGGACACCGATTGCCCCTTTGTTTGACTACTTGTGATTTACGTGTTTGATTGGTTATTGTTAAATTGGTTGATCGTAGAAAGTGCTTTGTGTGAAAATTATTTGAAATGAGGAAAATGTGGAAACATGGTTGGCTCTGGCTTAATTAATTGTTGATGTAATTTAATGGCTTGAGTTTACTTGGGACAAAGTTTGTCCATACATACCAGTACAATTCAAGTGTACTGACGTCCCTTTTGCCGGGGGCGCTACATTCGTGTCATGATTGTAGGTGGATCAGTAGCGGGCACTTCAGCTCATCGGCAGTAGTATCCTTCTCCTTCCACTGCCCGTTTTGGTGAGCCCCTTTCTTCCTCGGGGCCTTGTGTGGTTCATGCCACTCGGTTTAGATTTCCTTTTGGTTTTGTAAGGTATAGCCGGAGCCTTGTTACCGGCAAGTATTGTATTTCCCTTTTGTATCCTAGAGGCTCTGTAGACATGTAAACTGTGGGACTCCAGTCTTATGTATATATATTGTGTTATGTCGGGCGTTGTAAAAATTGAAATCTTATTAATGAATCACTCGTATCGTTTTATTTGTTTAATGTGAAATCAATTATGATTAGTAATATATTTGGTTAATGAGAAACAGTCAACACAGGGGTAACGCGTGGGAATGAAAGGCACCCAGGTCCGCTTGACTGGGGCAACCCGGTCAGGCCGGTCATGTTCCTCGATTTGGGGCGTGACAGTAATGGTATCAGAGCTTAAGGTTTTAAAGTGTCCTAGGATGTCTCGGAGCCGTGTCTAGTAGTGCCCTTCTTATAGGTGTGTTGTCGACCACATCATATAAGTAGGGGGCTACACGGGCATTTAGGAATTTACCTACTTCTTTGATAATCTATATCGTGCGGTAAAGTGCAATGTGGAGATATCTCTGTCTAATTCGTGCCTTGTTCCTAAATTTTCAGAATATGGCACCTAAGAAGAAGGCTAGACTCGGCCTTAGGGCCAATACCGGCCCAAGTGCAGCTGTTAATCATGTACCCGATGCCGTGGGAGAGAATGACCCACCAGTCCCGAATTTGCCTGGCCCATCTGTTCAAAACCCAAGTGTCCCTATTCCAGCCGCGGCAGAGGATGCCACCATTCCTCCTGCCGGTGTTCCTGACTCAGATACAGTTCCCGCTTCGGGCTCTGGTATCTCTAATGAAGAACTTAGGGGAGCCATCCATATGTTAACACAGTTAGTGGCTGCCCAGGCCCAGAGATCCCATGATGCCCCTGCATCCTCCAGCGGACAGGGAGATTCCTTTGGCTCCAGAGTCCACCAGTTCTTGTGATTGGCCCCTCCAGAATTTTCAGGTACCGATCCAGAGGCTGACCCACAGGAATTCCTTGATGAGATATACAAGACCCTCGAGTGATGAAGGCTACAGATATAGAGGGGGTAGAGTTGGCCTCTTACAGGCTGAAGGGAGCGGCACGTTCACGGTTCGAAATGTGGGAGGATTCCCGTGAGGAAGGGGGCCCTCCGGCCAGATGGGATGAGTTCGTGGATGCATTTATGGACCACTTCTTACCTGCTGAGGCAATGGCAGCCCGTGCCACTGAGTTCGAGGTTCTCAAACAGGGTAGTATGAGTGTTTGGGAGTATCACATGGAGTTCGTAAGGTTGTCCAAGTACGCTCCTCAACTAGTGTCGACCATGGATGCCCGGGTTCGATAGTTTGTTCAGGGCCTTAGCCCTTTGGTAGTGAATGAGGCCGCCACAGCAGCTTTGCACTCGGACATGAACTATGGGAGGATTGTGGGGTTTGCTCAGGCCACGGAGGCTAGGAAATTGAAGATTCGTGCAGAAAGAGAGAGTAGCAGCAATGCCCAGTCAATAGGTCATTCAGGGAGATCACTTCCAAGGAGAGGGTCATCAGGGCCATCCCAGTCATACGTCCAATCCTCAGCAAGTGCACCACCATCTGTGCACAGTTATCAGCTGGGTAGTGGTGACGTCCAATTACACTGCTAAAAAGCAATAGACACGGTCGTATGCAATATATTAACGTCCCAGCAGCAGGGGAGACCTACATGCCCCAAGTGTGGGAGATTTCATACAGAGACCTGCTACCAAGATATCCCGATATACTTCGGGTGCAGTGTGAGAGGTCATATTAAGCGGGACAACCGTGCACCCAGTCAGGGTATGGGTAGGGGATTTGCTCAGTCGTCTAGTTCTTCGGTTGCTACATCATCAGCGTATCCTCCAGCTTCAGCAGGGCGTGGTGCACCTAGGGGCGGAGCTCGTGGTAGGGGTGGACATAGCTGATTCTATGCGTTAGGTGGCCTCCAGAGTTCTGAGGCTTCTCTAGATGTTGTTACAGGTATCATGTCTGTTCAGACTATTGATTGCTATGCCCTTATTGATCCAGGGTCCTCCTTGTCTTATGTTACTCCATTCATTGCTTCAAGTTTTGGGATAGTACCCGAACAGCTTCATGAGCCGTTCTCTGTGTCGACTCCAATCGGTGATTCTATTACAGCCTTACGAGTCTATAGGAATTGTGTTGTTACGGTGGGTGGTCGTGATACCACAGCCGATCTTATTGAGCTTGGGATGGTAGATTTTGATGTAATTATGGGGATGGATTGGCTCTATTCGTGCTTTGCCAAACTTGATTGTCGAACGAGAGTTATGAGGCTCGAGTTCCCTAACGAGCCACTCATTGAATGGAGAGGAAATGGTGTGGTGCCAAGGGGTAGGTTTATTTCCTACCTTAAGGCTTCGAAGATGATTAAGAAGGGGTGTATCTATCACCTGGTTCGGGTAACGGACACCACCTCAGAGGTGCCTATCCTCGAGTCCGTGCCAATTGTGAATGAATTTCCTGAAGTGTTTCCAGATGAGCTTCCAGGCATCCCGCCGGATAGGGAGATTGATTTCGGAATTGATGTATTGCCGGATACTCAGCCAATATCCATTCCACCATACAGAATGGCGCCAGCAGAGTTAAGGGAGTTAAAGGAGCAGCTGAGGGATTTATTAGAGAAAGGGTTCATACGACCGAGTGTGTCGCCGTGGGGTGCTCCGGTTCTCTTTGTCAGAAAGAAGGATGGGTCACTTCGAATGTGTATTGATTATCGACAGCTCAACAAAGTCACCATCAAGAATAAATATCCTTTGCCTCGAGTGGATGATCTGTTTGACCAATTGCAGGGAGCGAAGTTCTTCTCAAAGATTGATTTACTGTCTGGGTACCACCAGTTAAAAATCAGGGAGCAGGATATTCCTAAGACCGCCTTCAGAACTCGTTATGGTCACTTCGAGTTTTTGGTCATGTCTTTTGGGCTAACCAATGCCCCAGCAACTTTCATGGACCTTATGAATCGGGTTTTCAAGCCATTCCTAGATTCCTTTGTGATTGTATTCATTGACGATATTCTCATCTACTCTCGGAGCAGGGAAGATCATGCCGTTCACCTCAGGAGCAGCATTGCAGACCCTTCTTCAGCATCAATTGTATGCCAAGTTCTCAAAATGTGAGTTTTGGTTGGAGTCCGTAGCTTTTCTAGTGCATGTTATTTCCAGTGAGGGAATTATGGTGGATCCTCAGAAGATTGCGGCAGTGAAAGATTGGCCTAGACCCACGACCCCGACAGAGATTCGCAGCTTTTTGGGTCTGGCAGGTACTATCGGAGGTTTGTAGAGGGATTCTCAACCCTCGCCTCCCCATTGACTAAATTGACGCAGAAAGCAGTTAAGTTCCAGTGGTCCGAAGCATGTGAGAAAAGTTTCCAAGAACCGAAGTCAAGATTGACCTCGGCACCAGTATTGGCCTTGCCATAAGGCACAGAGGGATTTGTAGTCTATTGTGATGCCTCCAGAGTCGGTTTGGGATGTGTATTGATGCAGCACGGAAAGGTTATAGCTTATGCTTCCAGGACAACTCAAGAACCATGAGAAGAATTATCCGACGCATGATTTGGAACTTGCAGCTGTTGTGTTTGCCTTGAAAATATGGCGACACTATCTTTATGGGGTTCATGTAGATGTATTTTCAGACCACAAGAGCCTCCAGTATTTGTTCAAGCAGAAAGAGCTGAATCTGAGACAACGGCGGTGGTTAGAACTACTCAAGGACTATGATATGGACATATTGTACCATCCAGGGAAGGCAAATGTGGTAGCCGACGCTCTTAGTCGGAAATCCATGGGTAGTTTGGCTCATTTGGGTGTGGATCGGAGACCCCTGGCTCGAGAGGTCTACCAATTAGCCAGCTTGGGGGTTCGTATTTCGGCGTCAGACGAGGGGGATATCTTGGTGCATAATGGAGCAGAATCATCATTGGTCGCGGAAATCAAGGAAAAACAGTTCATAGATCCAGCATTGGTTCGGGTGAAGGAAGCAGTCATGAATGACAAGACCTCAACATTTGTACTCGGCAGCGAAGATGGTGTATTGCGGTGTCAAGATAGGCTATGTGTTCCGGATGTGGACGAGCTTCGGGAAAGAGTGATGGCAAAGGCTCATATTTCCAGGTATTCGGTGCACCCCGGTTCAACGAAAATGTATCATGATCTCAAGGAGATTTATTGGTGGAACGGTATGAAAAGGGGTGTAGCAAGCTTTGTAGCTAAATGTCCGAACTGTCAACAAGGGAAGGCCGAGCATCAACGGCCCGGTGGATTAACTCAGCTTATAGAAATACCAAGGTGGAAATGGGAGATGATCAATATGGATTTCGTGGTGGGGTTACCTCGCACTCAGTGTAAGTTCGATTCAGTATGGGTGATAGTAGATCGACTCACCAAATCAGCTCACTTCCTGCCTGTCAAGTCCACTGATACTGCGGAGCAATATGCAAAATTGTACATCAAGGAGATAGTAAGGCTTCATGGCACTCCACTTTCTATCATCTCAGATCGCGGGCTCAGTTCACCGCTAACTTTTGGAAGAAGTTTCAGCAAGGTTTGGGAACTCAGGTGAATCTCAGCACAGCTTTCCATCCACAGACCGATGGACAGGC
>JASVEL010004942.1:0-38574 GCA_032618575.1 Nicotiana noctiflora | reverse complement strand
CGGGCTTGTGTCTTAGATTTTAAAGGTAATTGGGATGAACACTTGCCACGGGATAGAATTTGCTTACAATAACGGCTATCATGCTAGCATTCAAATGGCCCCATTTGGAGGCATTGTACGGGAGAAGATGTAGATCACCAATCGGGTGGTTTGAGGTAGGTGAAGCGGAATTGCTAGGGCCGGATATGGTGTACGAAGCTATGGAAAAGGTCAAAGTTATTCAGGGAGAGAATGAAAACAGCACATAGTCGTCAAAAGTCCTATGCAGACGTTCGTCGAAGGGATTTGGAGTTTCAAGTCGATGATTGGGTGTTCTTGAGGGTATCTCCTATGAAGGAAGTCATGCGATTTGGAAAGAAAGGAAAATTGAGTCCTAGGTATGTCGGGCCATATCGGATCGTTCAAAGGATTGGTCAAGTTGCTTACAGGCTAGAATTGCCTCCTGAGATGTCATCAGTGCACCCGGTATTCCATGTGTCCATGTTGAAGAAAGTGATAGGAGATCCATCTACCATCATGCCAGGCGAAGCTATAGAGGTTAATGAAGATTTGTCATATGAAGAAGTTCCAGTTGCCATTCTTGATAGGCAAGTCCGTAAGTTGAGAAATAAGGAAGTTGCCTCTGTTAAAGTATTGTGGCGAAGTCAACAAGTTGAGGAGGCCACATGGGAAGCAGAAAAAGAGATGAAAGAAAAGTACCCCCAATTGTTTGATCAAGCCTAGAAGAAATTAGGTGACCCTCCTACTCCTAGTAACTGTCATCTTGCCTAAGTTGTTTCCCTCTTAGTGTTAGTAAAGTCTCCTTCATTTTGTAATGAATTTAATGTGTTGTCACGTTTGGGTCATTTGAGCCTTTCTTGATAAATGAGAGCCTTATAAAGATTTACGTGTTTAATAGACAACTAATAGTAAGTTTAGATTGATAATGGTTTGTTAAGTATACATGGGTGTTAAAATGGTTAAATAAGGTGAAAATGCATTGAAGTGACTAGTTTATATGCAATTGTAACAATGTGATAGAATATGTGCATTCGTTGAGATAAGAAAGTGTATACCAGTTGTGAAAAGTGTTGTAGTGGTATATTGTTGTTTGGTAATGTGTTTCGGGGGCCCTCTGACAGGTGGATATGCCCATAATACAAAGGAAACTCCGGCGAAATTTTTCTAAAATATAAGAGTTAGTCAAAATTTTGATGGTTGCATATCATGTCTTTCAAAACCAACTCATTTATTTCAAAATCCTCATTCGAGGACGAATGATCTTAAGGGGGGAGGATGTAAGGCCCCGTAAAATTTTTTGGTGCATAAAACCTAGTAGCTGTGGTGTCATGGTCCGAATAATGTGTTAGGAATGCGTAGGAATGTGTTAGCTCGCCGCGGTTCGGACCCTTGGTAGTGATTTAAGTTTCAAAAATGTAGAGAATAAAATTTTCCAGAAAAATGTCAAATATGCGGTCAAGAATGCGACCGCAAACCTGACATGCGGACCGCATTCTGACCGCAAATCGTTCCAGAGAGTTTCCCAAAAATCGTGTCAAAAGTGCGGTCGATATGCGATCGCATGTCAAATCTGCGGTGCACTTTGCGACCGCAGATCAAACATGCGGACCGCATTCTGGCCGCATTCCTTAACAGAACCTGCATAACTTTGGGGCAATTCTGCGGTCACTATGCGGACCGCATGTTGATTCTGCGGTCGCATAGTGCACCGCATAATTGACCCCGGCCCCGATTTTTGTAACATTTTGACCCGATCTCTTCTTTAATATAACACCTTTCTTCTTCATTTTATCATATCATCTCACCAAAATTAGAGAGAGAAGAGAGGGTTTTTAGAGAGAGAAGTTCTTCATCTTCAAAGATTGTTCCAACTATTTAATTCCAAGGGATCCTAGGGCAAGGATTCAATTTCCCCAATCTTTTCAAGGTAAAAACCCTAACTATTTTCTTTGATTTTCAGATTTAATTGGGTAAAGAGAGGTTTGCATATAATAGCTTTTAAAAATAGAATTTTTACACTCATGCATGATTATTTAACTTGATTTCTAGTAAAAAGAAGTGAGTAGAAGTAAGAGTCTTCAAGAACAAGGTTGGCAAGAGTAGGATATCTTGTGTAAGCATAAAGTAGGAGGAAAAATCATCACCAGGTATGTATGGCTAATTTTGATTCTTGTGAAATCGCCTATATGTGTGAAGTTTGTTTGTTTCGTGATAAATTGACAAATTGTGTGAAATTCTTGATGTTGTTGTTGAATATTCAAAGATTGTTGTTGAGTTATGAGTAATGTAAAATGAGAGTTTAATTTGGAAAAAGAATTGTGAATAATGACTATGATGGCCTATATGGCACCTTGTGGAAAACAAACGAAACACTTGAGAATTGGTTTATTGTGGAAAGATATGAAACACTTGAATTGTGGAAATATTGTAACATGGTTGTGATGTTGAATTGAGAAGAAATTGAGAACATGAACCAATGTGTAAGTTGCTTATTTGAACTTGTTGAAAATGTGTGTAGTACCTTATCTGCTGTTTGAAATTGTTGTGTTTTCAACTGTAAGGTGGGGTCGTGTTGCGCGCCGCAACGTGGTGAAATAAGGTGTGGGTTGGGGTGATAAGGGTGGCCGAGGTAATAAGGGTGGTCGGGGGCAATAAGGATGGAAAGCGATCGAAATCGCCATTGAAAATTGATACAAAAATCAATAATGTGAAATTGTGAAAGGAGACAGCAGGAGAGTTTGCAACCTGTGGGACACCGATTGCCCCTTTGTTTGACTACTTGTGATTTACGTGTTTGATTGGTTATTGTTAAATTGGTTGATCGTAGAAAGTGCTTTGTGTGAAAATTATTTGAAATGAGGAAAATGTGGAAACATGGTTGGCCGGCTTAATTAATTGTTGATGTAATTTAATGGCTTGAGTTTACTTGGGACAAAGTTTGTCCATACATACCAGTACAATTCAAGTGTACTGACGTCCCTTTTGCCGGGGGCGCTACATTCGTGTCATGATTGTAGGTGGATCAGTAGCAGGCACTTCAGCTCATCGGCGGTAGTATCCTTCTCCTTCCACTGCCCGTTTTGGTGAGCCCCTTTCTTCCTCGGGGCCTTGTGTGGTTCATGCCACTCGGTTTAGATTTCCTTTTGGTTTTGTAAGGTATAGCCGGAGCCTTGTTACCGGCAAGTATTGTATTTCCCTTTTGTATCCTAGAGGCTCTGTAGACATGTAAAATGTGGGACTCCAGTCTTATGTATATATATTGTGTTATGTCGGGCGTTGTAAAAATTGAAATCTTGTTAATGAATCACTCGTATCGTTTTATTTGTTTAATGTGAAATCAATTATGATTAGTAATATATTTGGTTAATGAGAAACGGTCATCACAGGGGTAACGCGTGGGAATGAAAGGCACCCAGGTCCGCTTGACTGGGGCAACCCGGTCAGGCGCCGGTTATTTCTTAATTCCCATTCATTAACTACATTAGGTGCCACTTTCCTTGGAAGGCTTACAATGTTGTTGCGAGATTGTTGTTACACGACCATTTCCTCTTTAGGTCGTTGTGCTTAGGTTGAAGCCTTCATTCTTATCTCCTTAGTTAGTCTTTCGTTGTAGTACTTAGGGAGAACCCTTGAGTCTTGTAAAGCTATGAGCGTATTATGGACCTTTTTGATGTCCTTACTTGCCTATAATCATCCGTAGTTGCTTACTTCCATGCCCTTGTGCTTGTATGATTGCTTCTGAACTGATATTTTGACTGCCTTCCAAGTGTCACTTTCTTTTATTCCCGTAACACTCGTACGGTACCTTTAACTACCCCGAATCCTATTTAAACACATCTCAAGTATTATAATGACATAAGTACGGGGCTGAATTCTCCATATTGGGGTTTACTACATTTATCTTGCATGATCCGCTGATTTGTCTGTAACTTCTTATCTAGTCGTGACTAGGCTCTTTCGGACTCGACTACTAACTACTTGGCCGATTCTCATATCAATATTTTGCAAAATCTTTCTTAAGTCATTTCTTTTGTCTTAACTTATATCTTGCAATGACTCCTTTTCTATCAATAACATCTCGGGCAGGGACCCTTACTTTCTTTAATCAATGTCGTATTTGCATAATGTTCTAGAATTGTAGCATATACGTAGGAGCTGAATAAGTGTTATCTCATGCATTTTTTTTTGTGATTACCACATTCTTCATTTATTACTCCATATTCCCCCCTTTTGGGTAGTGCTAAGACTTGGAACTATGATGACCTACATATATATGTTTCCATCTTCATCTTTGGTGTCCTTTCACATCGTTAATGACCTTTATTCTCCTTGAAGAAATCCTTCTATACCAAGGATAACAAAATTTCCTCACTCACGATAATGACATTTAGTGTAACTGGCACATACAATCCCTTAAGCTTACCTTTGTTCACATTGCTTGGTTTAGGGAAGCGTCTTCCTTAATAACCATTCTCTGAATTTCTCATGAATCATCTTCTGTTGTTCGTCCTATTATCGCCTGAACGTGATATAAAATTCTCATGATGCAGACTATTATCAAATCACTCAGCCCCTAGTTCATATTTAGTTTATCTGATTCACCAGTCCATTTAATTTCTATTCCTCTAGGGTCTAACTTTTCCTCTTGGTAATCGCGCTAGAGTTGCGGACTTATCTCAAAATGAGGACATGATAGTATGGCCCTTTTTTATCCAAGGCCTGTCATCTTTTGTCTTTTTCTTAATTTGACTATAGCTTTTGTAACACTCTACTGTTATCATCCATATATCACATTCTTCCATATCTCTCTTCTCATTATTCTGCTAATATTTCTGCCTATCACTTTCTTTTGAAAACTTCAACACAAAATTCTTTCGTTTTTAGATTTCCTTTGCTCCATCCAGTGGCTCTTCAAGTTGCTTAATGTTCTCGCTTTACTAGGGACACGAGCAACACTAAGGTAATATTTATCCCTTCAAGGATTATAGTGTATATCTTTGTGGTGCCCATATATGGCTGCACTATTTTAAAGTGTAACATCTCGGTGTCTTACAAGGAGATCTATTAGCACATTTAAAATGTCCTTCACAAATGTCAGTTGTCACAAATAATTGATCCATCATATCTTCTTATACTGCTCCTATTAACCCCCATAAGGCATATCTGAAATGGGTACGACCAATTGTATATACCTCTATTACTATTGAATATAACTCAAAAAGCTTATATTTTCTCTGTTCGAATTATAAAAACTGTTAACCTTCATTAACTGGGCCCCTCGTACTCTTTTTCATCTTACTTCTTTTGCTTGTTGAAACTTGTATTTATATTCTTAATATCTCATTGTCCTTCACCATCAAGATGGATAGTCATTCTTGTCTTAAGGCTTCTTATCAGGAACCTTACACCTTTCAATATACTCATGACCTGCTAAAGACCTTATATTTACATGTCGTAGGCATCATACAATAATACAGATTTTCCACAACAATCTGTCTTTCAAACTTTCTTTCTGGATATGGGCACTGTTTTATTACGAATGGACTTTAAGAATTTGAATTCCTATGACTGAACTCTACAACACGATCTAGAGTAGGAATAAATACTGACAATCCTAAATGCTCTGTAGCCTCCTTCTTATAAGAGTGATGCACGACACTCCCATAAACAAGACTCTACTAGACACGGCTTGTAGACATCCCTAGGAAAGAACAACTTTGATACCACTTTCGTCACGACCCAAACCGAAGGACCGCGACGGACACCCGGTGCCTTACTCAACTGAATACCAATATAACATATCTTTCTACTCTTCATGAAATAACATAAATAAAATATAAGGGGATACTCAATATATAAGGACCCAACATGATATGCAAACTTATATATATGACATACGGGCCTGTAAGGCCAACATGACCCTTTGTAAACTCAAAACATAGGCCGACAAGGCCATACAAGTATCCATACACCCGTCATCTGTCTACAAGCCTCTAAGAGTACATAAATGCCATAAAAGTCGGGACAGAGTCCCGCCATACCATACAATACACATCTAAATAATACTAACCAGATGAGCAACTCCAAAGCAAATGGAGCGCACCAACATCTTCCGCTGAGTTGATAGCCTACTTGGAGGGCTCTCGACCTGTCTATCAGGACCTACGGGCATGAAACGCAGCGTCCCCAGGCAAAAGGGACGTCAGTACGAATAATTTACAGAGTATGTAAGGCAAGAAAGCATGAACAAGAACAATAATGTAAAGAGAGATAGATGAGATACAACCTGGAACATCTGAGTGCCTCTGGGGCTACTGACATGAAATGCATAATACATATATATATATATATACATATACCTTTAAAAATATTTGCCTCTGGGGGCATCATCATCATCATATCGTACCCGGCCTCAAAGAGGACTCGGTAAAAACGTACCCGGCCATGTGGAACTTGGTAAACCCAACTGCTCAGTGGTTGCACAATAGGTGTCGTACCCGGCCGACTATAGCGCGACTCGGTAGAGTGAAATAGATACATATATATAATGCATGCTCGACTCATGCAATCACGTTCTAAACCTTTTTGAGTGACGTAAGAACATTATGGACATACAATATGAACTTCACTAGCACTTATGGATCATACATACTTTCTTAGAATAACTTTGTATGGAAAGAACAACATGGACAACCTTAGTTGCTAGGTGTAGATTCATTATGAAGTAGCATATTCATTTCATATTAGATCATGCCAAAAGCAAGAAGTAAATGCCTTAACATACCTGGAGTTGGAGAAACTCTGTATAATATTCCGTTGGAGAACTTTCATTTACCTTCATTGATTGAACTTAAAGAAAATCGAATTCCTGCTTTCTGTATCCTTGAACGAAATTGTTCTTGCTTCTTTGAAATTATACACTAAATGTTGCTTTGAATTCCGTTGAAATTTTGGACGACACTGCTTCTGCTCTTTTGAACCAAATGAACGAAATAGGTCTCCTCTAGTTGAAGAATTTAAATCGGAATGGTGGAGTATGTTTCTTATCTGTTTGAAATTTTGACGAAATCTTGCTAAAGAAAGCTTCTGTCTTATATGCTTCTTTATGCAATTTAGTTTCTGAATTCCAACCTTAAGAAAGGAATCCTTCTTGCCCTCTTTTGGAAGGAGTAACGTTACTTGTTACGTGATACTTTGGAAGGAATACGTTTTTGGTTCCTTGAGATTGAAAGGAATGGCTTTCCTAGTTTCTTATAATTTTTGAGAGGAGTCCATTTTTGGTTCAGAATCTTTGATTCATATTGGATTATCACCAGACAATGATAGTCATCCATACTCTTTTGTGCCTAGGTTGCCACCTAGGCATAAGTGACTACTTAGTCACTTCTTGACTTGGTGGCTTCTCTCCACGTGTTTAGGGATAATTTATAAATTTTTATCCACTTATTAGTTAATTGGGTAATATCCCATTATTCAGGTAATTAATCAATTACCCGTGTACATAAAAATTATTCCTACTTACATAAAATATTACTCACTTTTCACATAACTAATACACCTTACTAGCATGGGCATGTAGTACCTTGCATGTCGCTAGTCCATAAATATCCGGTATTTAACTCGAGCCATATTTTATCCCAATATGCAAACTTGGATGAAAAATTCATTTTCTTTGACTTGCTTCTCCTTTCACATTCACGAATTTATTCATCGCTTGTAAAATAGCATAATTCTTATAATCTCCAAATAATCTTTTACGTGGACATATGTCAATTACCATACGATAAATTCAACGTACAATATTTCAGGGTGCAACATCTTCGTAACTTAATAATGTGAAATGTGATATCATCGTAATGTAATACTGCTGGGTGTAACAGGGAGTCAACTCAAATATTTCTATTAGGTTGCAATACACCAGGCTGCTTCTTTGTTCTATCACGATTGGGTGGACTTTCCCTCAGGAATGTTTATCATCGAGGCCAGTGTTGCCAATGCATCCGCGAACTTATTTTTTCTCTGGGTAGTGGAAAGAAACTAATTTTATTGAATTGCTCAATGAACTTTTCAAGATAAGCATGGTATGTCAAAAGTTTTTCATATTTTATTTTTAATTTCTTTTGAGTTTGGCAGATGATAAGCGTCGAATCCCTATATACTTCGATTTCTTATATTTCCAGGGTCAAGGCAGTCTTTAATCCATAAATACATGCTTCATCTTCTATGATATTCTTAGTTCCTTAAAAGTTCCGCTTATTGGCAATGGGGGTGTGTGATTCATCAGGTGCAATCAGCAATGCCCCTACTCCGTACACATCTTTATTAGTCGTGCCATCAAAGTCAAATTTCCATTCCCTCCTCTTCTATGACAGCTATTTCCTCATCTGGGAAACAATCCTTAAACTCATGTTCCTCCTTGATAGGTTGCAAGGTGTTCTGCTATCGCCCTTTCTTTTTGGTTACATACGTGATGTCGAATTCAGACAGAAGCAGTAACCATCTTGCGATCCTTCCCGTTACGTTAAGGTGGGTTTCTCGAACAAATACTTTTTTTGTAGGTCCATGGAAGCTATTAAATGTACTGGGTAAGACAGCATGTAATTCCTCAATTTCCGCCTTACCCAAACCAAAGCCAAGTAGGTTTTCTCCAAATTGGTATACATGGTCTTGTAGTCAGTCATTTTCTTACATTGGCTGTATATGGCCCTTTACTTCCGTCTATCTTCATCGTATTAAGCCAACATAGACCCTATAGTGGTTTCTAGTAATTTCTAGTAATAAATGCTTCCTGGCGTTGTAGGCACTAGAATGGAGTCCTTTATTTTGTCAAAATCTTTCTGGCGGGCTTCATCCCATTTTCCTGCTAAATTTCGATTTATAAATTTTTGTATCGGCTCGCAAGTGATTATACAAGAGAAAGTCAAAGTCTGACGGGACAATTCATCGCTACAAGGCTCGCGTGGTAGCCAAAGGCTACAACTAGCAATAGGGTATAAACTGTGATGAGACATTCAGTCTAGTTATCAAGATGGAATCAATGGCGATTAGGTGTGGCTTGCTTTATAAGGGAAAGAGAAGATGTCAATCAAAGCCCCATTAACGCAAAACAAGTCGATTCCTACGTTTTTAAATTACAAGAAGCTCTTAGCTACTTAGCTATACTATAGGCTCTAAAGGCATTACTTCACTAAAAGAGTGCTTATATTATGGGTGCTTCCCTTTCCATCATTTAACTTATATACAGGTCAACATCGACTTAAGAAGCGCGAAAAAAAGTAGCTACCTCGGGAGAGGAATGAGAGTAGTCTTTTTCCAATAGGCTAGCTGCCTATTGCAAGAGTTCCTCACCTGAAAGGACACCAGCAAGCTGCTACTGAATGTGAACAAAGTCAAGGAGATGGAATCAACTCAATAGAATTAGGTTTTTTATGACTTCTGAAGTGACCGAATGAAATGTTGGATTGATTCAATATCGAATCCCAGAACTCTATAGACGACTAATGATAGGGGCTGCATTTTTCGGAAAGAAAAATAGTGCCAAAAGGATGTTAATCAAGAACGGACGTCTCATGCCGACCCCGTCTGCAGTTTCTACTACACTGTAACATCCGGATAAAGTGACCCGTACTGGTGGAATAATTACAATGCGACTATACCGCCTACTGATAAAGGGAAGACAGTATACCAAGATAGTTCGAGCAGTCAGGTTTGGTCCCCCGAGCAACAACTCGGCCGGTATACACTCCACATAGGAAATTGGGCTGTGAGGTGAGTAACTATATTCAACAATCATTTGCCATCACCATTCTTAAGCCCTACTAAGTAAAGGGGGATGTGTTCAGTCCCAAGCATCTTCGTCAATACTACATCTGCCCCCCGCCGGGGGGGTTAAGGGGGAGGACGTCAAAACCTTACCCATAAAAAAAAGTACATAGACCTACTCACAAAGAGATACAAGACAGCCAAAAACATTAGTCCTAATAAAATGAAAGTGAACAAAGCCAAACCAATATGATATTCAATAAGCCCACTTTTTTGAGAGAAAAAACCTGAATTTGTTAAAGATGATCAGGTGTAGAGGAAAACCTATAGTCAAATTGAGAATCGCAACCGAAGTTTGCTAAAGAGTCTCCTACTTTGTTATTTTCTCTAAATGTATCGACGATTTTGAAATGGCTAGTCGAGAATTTGGATGAAATGAATCTCCACCATGAGTCTAGGTATGGGTAATTTTAGGGGCTTCTTTATATTCATTGAAGCAATCAACAATGACTTTGGTGTCAACTGCGAGTTTACGAGCTTGATAATGTAGAGCGCATCCAGAAGAATAGAATCAGTAAACGTCCAAGATGATCTGATGTCAAGAAGCTGAGAACAGTCTTTCAGCCAATCCGTAATTTGTTGAATAATAGCAGCCAATTGAGATATTGGGTTTTATAATTTAGTACTATTGCCTTCCTTCCAGAGTTCCCAAACTGAAAAAATAGTAAGCAAAGACGCGACATAGCCAACTTGGGATTTCCTGCGAGATCTGTTAAGCCACCGGGACTGAATGGAATTCGTTTGGAAGGATCTTATATTAAAAAGACGATCAAAATGGTTCCAAACCTCCATAGCAAGCTCACTCTTGATGAAGAAGCGATCAATACTTTATTTATCATGCTCCGAATAGCACAAGCATTTGCTTGCTAATCTTATACCTTTCGTCTGAATTTATTCCCTAAACTGATTCTTAAATCCCCACATACAAAGTCAAATTAGAGCTTCCACGCAAAAATGCTAATTATTGTAGGAATGGCTTTATCACTGACAAATTGAGTCCAAGGTTGAATGCCCGTTCGATTTCTTATCGATTGCCAACCAGCTTAAAGAATAAATGACTCACCATGATTCTTTTTCCATATTCCTCTGTCCTCCTAATGAGATGTGAATATACCACTATTCCTGATATCATAAACCACTATGTGAGGCAAAAATGCTTCGATATCATTGAAAAAGCAGTTTCCATGTGCATCAAGCACATCTATGATTTTGGAGAAATAACTAGTAAAGGAGTTGGCCTGATCAATAAGAGGGAGTCATACTTTGGACTGCTTTTTTCAAAAGAAACTATCCGAAAGCCCTTATGGTTTGCTGCTTCCAAACCTGGTTGTCAAGACTTAGAGTGAAACCAGTTCTATATTCAGGCAACCCCACCAATACTTAAGGGCTCAAAATGGTGGATTGGAAATGGAGCTAGCACTGATTTCTAGTTCCACCCCTGGCTCTCTGATATTCTTCTCATTGAAAGTACCCCCTCTTATTGACCAGGTAAACTTCGTACGAAAATGAAGCTTTCTTTTGTCTTCATCACCGCCTCACCAAAAGTTAGCTAACATTTTTTCCAACTGGTCAAGAACTCCCTTTGAAACTGGAATCCCTGCAAGATGGTGTATAGGCATCGAGAAAAGAACATGTTTGCAAAATAAGCCGCCCTCCACTTGATAACAATGCTTTCATCTCCTACCACTTTATTCTATACTCTATCCAAAAGATGAGAAATTTTTTTTTCCAGATTTAAATAGAGTTAGTCCTAGATAAAAATATTAGGAATCAAAATAAGGAAAGTAGCATTGATGGAACGGGGGATCGCACCTTCAACGAAGAAATAAGGTGACCAGCTGGAAGTTTTTGAAATCCCAACAAGAATTTCTATATAAAAAGAATCCGGAAAGCCATCATGTTTGAAATGATAGGGGAGACCTTTTTATGGGTTAGTGCGCGCCGACATGCTCAAAATTACGTTTTGAACTTCTTCCATATTAGGAGGGCTCGTAAGCATCTTATTATCTTCCTCTGTGACTAGAGAGTGTATGGTCTCAAGGATTTCATCTTCAAGCACCAAACATTGAGAATAATGAAATGTATGAAATAAATTGAGAGCTTCCTGCCATACAGAGACAAGTTCTGAATTTGGTTAAAGGTACTTATTCTCTATCTTTCTTCATAAAGCAGAAGTTTTTCAAGGTTACTCTTGGCCGAATCTAACGAAATTTTCTTATCAGCAGACCAACTCTGTTCAAGAGCAAATTGGCCTTCTTCATTTTCGGGATTTCTATATTCTGAAATAGTTCGCCAATTCAGTGCTTTATTTGTCGAGTCAATCTTCCCAGAGAACACTTGATAAGGATTTCCAGAGCATGGTTTAGATCAATGTGAAAATCAGAATGCCGAATCCACATTATTTGGAAACGAAAGACCCCAGGCCTACGAGTATTATAATCTTCTAAGAAGATTACTAGAGGAGAGTGATCAGAGGATACTCTAGGCAAATGGTCAACTCTGGTGGAAGCAAAACGACTTTTATATAGAAGCGGGCAGTCCACATTCAAAAGGATTCTATCTAGTATGGCCCAGATACAATGTTGACCCATTTGATTATTGCTCCAAGTCAATGCTATCATTGAAAGCCCAATCAAATAATCCAAACAAGAAAATCATATCTTCAAATCTCATCACTTCAATAAATACATTGAAGTCAGGAGGCCGACCCCCAAGTTTTTTCTAATGGATCCGCAATTATATTATAGTTCCCCCTACTATCCTGGGGAAGTTAATGCAAGTCAATAGGTCCTTCAATCATCGAGTACACTATCGACTTCCCACACTTATCATGACAACAACACCGATCTTTGGCGCTTATGGGGGCCCCTATCATACACATGCACCACTAGAGTCTTCATAAGGACTCTGGGGTGAGGGCCAAGGCGAACCCGGATTAACGATGAGAAACAGTCAAATCAGTAGCAAAGGCACCAGGATGGACGGTTTGCTGAACCAGGCGATAGCTTCGCGATCGATAGCTCAGTGAGGTATGCCACCCGCCCTACTTATAATCATAGATAGAAAAGGTGGGAGAGGGGCTGAGTGATGGCAAAGGTACAAAAACAAAAACTACATGACATACGTACGATAAATGGTAGGCCCATTACGAATCATCATTAAGGCGGTCTCCAATCTCGCTCGCCTCGGGGCGATCACTTGATCAGGGCGGGATTGATCGATCTACATCAAAAATATTGGCTTCCCTACATAGGAGTGCATCCATAGAATAAAGAGAGCACGCACCACACTCCTACTATACCAGGGCCTTTAGCTTTCAATGAGAAGGAGAGATTACTTCCAGCTAGCTTTTTTCCGTAACCCTAACATATGAATGATTGGCCGGCATAGGATAATTGAAAACGAATTCACTTTCAGTAATCGGAGGAAGGTGAAGGGCCGGCGGGCACGCCCCCAACTTCTTAAGGTTGGGAATTGTGCCGGACCAATGTTACGAGCTTCTGAAATCAAATGGAATCATCATAAAGTCGATCATTACAAGTGTTACGATTCATTCGATTGGCAGGTCCAATCGATGCATAGCCTCTCAAGCACAACCCATATTCATGCAAAGATTGGTGATTGAGGATCCATACAGAGTTTTATGAAATATCTTAGAGATCAAGGAACATATGATTTCTTCAGGAAATATGAATACTTTATGGTAGGGACAAGAAATTTTTTGGCGTTGAATCGGGTCAGGAAGAACAAGTTGTTCCATCTCCGGGGAAAAGATTCATCTTCCAATTTTCCATTCTTTATCAAGTTGTTCCATCTCCGGGGAAAAGATTCATCTTCCAATTTTCCCTTCCTTCCAATATTTTTTATTTTAGCTTCCCTCATTCCTTTTATTAAGCATAATGATGCGACTCGGGCTTGTTGTATTTTGTATACAGCGCCAAACAGTTGCACTTTCCCCCACCGATGATGTGCCGAGAAGTGCATTGTTGGAACTAGGTTGGAACTTAAGACCATAAGCTCTAGATTTGGGGGTTTTCGCTATAGCCGAACACAAGGGAAAGATCATTTTTTATAGGAAAAGATTGTGTTATCAGGTAATGGATACACTATAAGCATTCCTTTGTTTATGTATTATGTATAAGCCTTCCAACAAATAGAAAGACTTGTATGCTTTAGGTTTATAGTGGTAAATACATTCAAAAGGGAAAAATTTTAGCGGCTCATATTTCAAATAAAGATCGCCGCGTGGAAAAATCCTTTTTTTGGGGGGTTGTCCCCAATGGTATGCGAAAGCAATTGGGAGACTTGCTCCATAGAACCCCCCCCCCAGAGACTTTCGTCCCCCGTATTCTCTATGGGCAAAGGCGCTCAGGTGCGCTTAAAGTCTTATTGCCTATATCTTATCTTAAGACGAGGTCGCCACCCCGCCTGCTTTAGTCTCAAATAGGGCGCAAATTGAGGTGAACAGACTGGACCGAACCTCCCTAAGTCAAGAGCTTTTGGCTCTTCACAAGAGAGCACCAGGTCGTAACACCGGAAGACTGTGATGTTATTAGTTATTATAAAAATGATATAATTTCTTTGTATGCTTAGTCACTGGTGGCACAACCTACGGGCTAAGTAGCACCTTAATGGGAGTATTTCTTCCTCCGTGATAGTGTAATACCAAGACCAGTAAGAGAGAATGGACTTCATCCATTCGGACAAAACCCATGCCCCCTAATCAGTCGTACTCTGACCAGGCTTTGAAAAACTTTAAGATCACCGAGTTTCTCGGGAATCGAGGGGTCAAGTGCCTCATCATGTCCCCTCACCATACATTGTTGATAAGAGGTTAAGAGTTTACCAGTGGTTGCGCTTAACCAGATCCAAAAGGGGAGAGGACACACACCATTCGGTGAGTAAAAGACAAGGAAATGCCGATTGCACTGTCTCCTAGGAGGCGCCGTGTGTCGAGTATTCACACGGTACCCAGTTTACTGTAATCGATATGACAATGGAATATCATTAGACATAATAGCCCTTATTATAGGAACAAGGCATATGGAACTAACTAAGGATCTTAACATGTGACAGGAGACAGGAAAAAAGTCCTTAGTCACTCCATGTACGAAGAACCGCTTAGCAAACTTCAAAGCACCAACTGACGATACTAACTATTTCTCTAACGTAAATGGAACATTTAGTGGCGAAATTAGCTCTCGATAACGCCCAGCCACCCGCTCATCTCTGATGACGATATCATCGCCGAGGATAGCGTAGCGTGTAAAAGGAACTCGTGGATAAACTTCGGCTACTACGAACCTAATCACCAAATGGTGAGTTAATGCGAAAGCAGGCCAAGCTCCGTAAAAGCCCAACGGGGCTCCTATTAAAAAACAAACTCTACCTCGAGGAAGCCGACGACGAGAATTTTGAATCCTCAGAAAAGAGTAATAGGCATACTTTCACAATAGTCTTGTCCACAAGCAAATCAATGGTCATCAGCGGAAAATCATCTTTGGGAACATGCTTTATTTAGATTTCAAAAATAGATGCATACGCGAACACGTCCATCCCTCTTGGGCATGGGGACGATGTTCGAAATCCAATCAAAATAATCAACTGCCTTAATGAAATCAGTATAATAGTAACAAGACAGCTGAAGAGAGGATGATATAGACAACAAACAACCTCTTTCGGGTGAGCTTTTGATGTATCGCAGAATCTGAAAAGCAGCTTCTATGTGAGATGATCTCTGCTTGTCCATATAAAAATTAGCTGATCACTCCCTCATATGGACCAACATACCTAGGACTCAATTTCCCTTTCTTTCCGAATCGCATGACTCCCTTCATAGGAGATACCCTCAAGAACACCCAATCATCGACTTGAAACTCCAAATCCCTTCGGCGAATGTCTGCATGGTTTTTGGCGAATATGTGCAGTTTTCATCCTTTCCTGAATAACCTTAACTTTTTCCATAGCCTCGTACACCATATCTGGCCCTAGAAATTCCGCTTCACCTACCTCAAACCACCCGATTGGTGACCTACACCTTCTCCCGTACAATGCCTCAAACGGGGCCATCTAAATGCTAGCGTGATAGCTGTTATTGTAAGAAAATTCTATCAGTGGAAGTGTTCATCCCAATTACCTTTAAAATCTAAGACACAAGTCCGCAACATATCTTCAAGCGTCCGAATGGTCCGCTCAGCCTGACCGTCGGTCTGCGGATGGAAAGCTGTGCTGAGATTCACCTGAGTTCCCAAACCTTGCAAAAACATCTTCCAAAAGTTAGCTGTGAACTAAGCCCTGCGATCCGAGATAATAGAAAGTGGAGTGCCATGAAGCCTTACTATCTCCTTGATGTACAACCTTGCATATTGCTCCGCGGTATCAGTGGACTTGACTGGCAGGAAGTGAGCCGATTTGGTGAGTCAATCCACTATCACCCATATTGAGTCGAACTTACACTGAGTGCGAGGTAACCCCACCACAAAATCCATATTGATCATCTCCCATTTCCACCTTGGTATATCTATAAGCTAAGTTAATCCACCGGGCCGTTGATGCTCGGCCTTCACTTGCTGGCAGTTCGGGTACTTAGCTAGAAAGCTTGCCACATCCCTTTTCATACCATTCCACTAATAAATCTCCTTAACATCATGATACATCTTCGTGGAACCGGGGTGCACCAAATACCTAGAAATATGAGCCTCTGCCATTACCCTTTCCCGAAGCTCGATCACGTCCGGAACACATAATCTACCTTGACACCGCAATATACCATCCTCACTGCTGAGTACAAATGTTGAGTTCCTTTCATTCATACCTGCTTCCTTCACCCGGACCAATGCTGGATCCATGAACTATTTTTCCTTGTTTTCCGCAACCAATGATGATTCTGCTACATTCTGCACCAAAAAATTCCCCTCGTCCGACGCCGAGATACGAACCCCCAAACTAGCTAATTGGTAAACCTATCAAGCCAGGGGTCTCTGATCCACATCCAAATGAGCCAAACTACCCATGGATTTTCGACTAAGAGCGTCGGCTACCACATTTGCCTTCGCTGGATGGTACAATATATTCATATCATAGTCTTTGAGCAATTCTAACCACCGCCGCTGTCTCAGATTCAGCTCCTTCCGCTTGAACAAATACTGGAGGCTTTTGTGGTCAGAAAATACATCTACATGAACCCCATCGCCATATTTTCAATTTTCAAGGCAAACACAACAGCTGCAAGCTCCAAATCATGCGTCGGATAATTCTTCTCGTAGTTCTTGAGTTGCCTGGAAGCGTAAGCTATGACCTTTCCGCACTGCATCAATACACACCCCAAACCGACTCTGGAGGCATCACAATAAACCACAAATCCCTGTGTGCCTTCTGGCAACTACTCTCGGAGCAGGGAAGATCATGCCATTCACCTCAGAGCAGCATTGCAGACCCTTCTTCAGCATCAATTGTATGCCAAGTTCTCAAAATGTGAGTTTTGGTTGGAGTCCGTAGCCTTTCTAGGGCATGTTATTTCCAGTGAGGGGATTCAGGTGGATCCTCAGAAGATTGCAACAGTGAAAGATTGGCCTACACCCACGACCCCGACAGAGATTCGTAGCTTCTTGGGGTTGGCAGGGTACTACCGGAGGTTTGTGGAGGGATTTTCAACCCTCGCCTCCCTATTGACTAAATTGACACAAAAGGTAGTTAAATTCCAGTGGTCAGAAGCATGTGAGAAAAGTTTCCAGGAATTGAAGTCAAGATTGACCTCGGCACCAGTATTGGCCTTGCCGGAAGGCACAGAGGGATTTGTGGTTTATTGTGATGCCTCCAGTATTGGTTTGGGATGTGTATTGATGCAGTGCCGAAAGGTCATAGTTTATGCTTCCAGGCAACTCAAGAACTACGAGAAGAATTATCCGACGCATGATTTGGAGCTTGCGGCTAGTGTGTTTGCCTTGAAAATATGGCGATGGGGTTCATGTAGATGTATTTTCTGACCACAAAAGCCTCCAGTATTTGTTCAAGCGGAAGGAGCTGAATCTGAGACAGCGGCGGTGGTTAGAATTGCTCAAAGACTATGATATGAATATATTGTACCATCCAGCGAAGGCAAATGTGGTAGCCGACGCTCTTAGTCGAAAATCCATGGGTAGTTTGGCTCATTTGGGTGTGGATCAGAGACCTCTGGCTCGGGAGGTTTACCAATTAGCTAGTTTGGGGGTTCGTATCTCGGCGTCAGACGAGGGGAATGTTTTGGTGCATAATGGAGCAGAATCATCATTGGTCGCGGAAATCAAGGAAAAATAGTTCATGGATCCAGCATTGGTCCGGGTGAAGGAAGCAGGTATGAATGAAAGGAACTCAACATTTGTACTCAGCAGTGAGGATGGTATATTGCGGTGTCAAGGTAGATTATGTGTTCCGGACGTGATCGAGCTTCGGGAAAGGGTAATGGCAGAGGCTCATATTTCAAGGTATTTGGTGCACCCCGATTCCACGAAGATGTATCATGATGTTAAGGAGATTTATTGGTGGAATGGTATGAAAAGGGATGTGGCAAGCTTTGTAGCTAAGTGCTCGAACTTCCAGCAAGTGAAGGCCGAGCATCAACGGCCCGGTGGATTAACTTAGCTTATAGATATACCAAGGTGGAAATGGGAGATGATCAATATGGATTTCGTGGTGGGGTTACCTCACACTCAGCGTAAGTTCAACTCAATATGTGTGATAGTGGATCGACTCACCAAATCAGCTCACTTCCTGCCAGTTAAGTCCACTGATACTGCAGAGCAATACGCAAGGTTGTACATCAAGGAGATAGTAAGGATTCATGGCACTCCACTTTCTATTATCTCGGATCGCGGGGCTTAGTTTACAGCTAACTTTTGGAAGAAGTTTCAGCAAGGTTTGGGAACTCAGGTGAATCTCAGCACAGCTTTCCATCCGCAGACCGACGGTCAGGCTGAGCGGACCATTCGGACGCTTGAAGATATGTTGCGGACTTGTGTCTTAGATTTTAAAGGTAATTGGGATGAACACTTCCACTGATAGAATTTTCTTACAATAACAGCTATCACGCTAGCATTTAGATGGCCCCGTTTGAGGCATTGTACGGGAGAAGGTGTAGGTCACCAATCGGGTGGTTTGAGGTAGGTGAAGCGGAATTTCTAGGGCCAGATATGGTGTACGAGGCTATGGAAAAAGTTAAGGTTATTTAGGAAAGGATGAAAACTGCACAGATTTGCCAAAAATCCTATGCAGACGTCCGCCGAAGGGATTTGGAGTTTCAAGTCGATGATTGGGTGTTCTTGAGGGTATCTCCTATGAAGGGAGTCATGCGATTCGGAAAGAAAGGGAAATTGAGTCCTAGGTATGTTGGTCCATATGAGAGGGAGTGATCAGCTAATTTTTATATGGACAAGCAGAGATCATCTCACATAGAAGCTGCTTTTCAGATTCTGCGATACATCAAAAGCTCACCCGAAAGAGGTTGTTTGTTGTCTATATCATCCTCTCTTCAGCTGTCTTGTTACTATTATACTGATTTCATTAAGGCAGTTGATTATTTTGATTGGATTTCGAACATCGTCCCCATGCCCAAGAGGGATGGACGTGTTCGCGTATGCATCTATTTTTGAAATCTAAATAAAGCATGTTCCCAAAGATGATTTTCCGCTGATGACCATTGATTTGCTTGTGGACAAGACTATTGTGAAAGTATGCCTATTACTCTTTTCTGAGGATTCAAAATTCTCGTCGTCGGCTTCCTCGAGGTAGAGTTTGTTTTTTAATAGGAGCCCCGTTGGGCTTTTACGGAGCTTGGCCTGCTTTCGCATTAACTCACCATTTGGTGATTAGGTTCGTAGTAGCCGAAGTTTATCCACGAGTTCCTTTTACACGCTACGCTATCCTCGGCGATGATATCGTCATCAGAGATGAGCGGGTGGCTGGGCGTTATCGAGAGCTAATTTCGCCACTAAATGTTCCATTTACGTTAGAGAAATAGTTAGTATCGTCAGTTGGTGCTTTGAAGTTTGCTAAGCGGTTCTTCGTACATGGAGTGACTAAGGACTTTTTTCCTGTCTCCTGTCACATGTTAAGATCCTTAGTTAGTTCCATATGCCTTGTTCCTATAATAAGGGCTATTATGTCTAATGATATTCCATTGTCATATCGATTACAGTAAACTGGGTACCGTGTGAATACTCGACACACGGCGCCTCCTAGGAGACAGTGCAATCGGCATTTCCTTGTCTTTTACTCACCGAATGGTGTGTGTCCTCTCCCCTTTTGGATCTGGTTAAGCGCAACCACTGGTAAACTCTTAACCTCTTATCAACAATGTATGGTGAGGGGACATGATGAGGCACTTGACCCCTCGATTCCCGAGAAACTCGGTGATCTTAAAGTTTTTCAAAGCCTGGTCAGAGTACGACTGATTAGGGGGCATGGGTTTTGTCCGAATGGATGAAGTCCATTCTCTCTTACTGGTCTTGGTATTACACTATCACGGAGGAAAACATACTCCCATTAAGGTGCTACTTAGCCCGTAGGTTGTGCCACTAGTGACTAAGCACACAAAGAAATTATATCATTTTTATAATAACTAATAACAGCGCAGTCTTCCGGTGTTACGACCTGGTGCTCTCTTGTGAAGAGCCAAAAGCTCTTGACTTAGGGAGGTTCGGTCCAGTCAGTTCACCTCAATTTGCGCCCTATTTGAGACTAAAGCAGGCGGGGTGGCGACCTCGTCTTAAGATAAGATATAGGCAATAAGACTTTAAGCGCACCTGAGCGCCTTTGCCCATAGAGAATACGGGGGACGAAAGTCTCTGGGGGGGGGGTTCTATGGAGCAAGTCTCCCATTGCTTTCGCAAACTAGTGGGGACAACCCCCCCTCCCATTAAAGGATTTTTCCATGCGGCGATCTTTATTTGAAATATGAGCCGCTAAAATTTTTCCCTTTTGAATGTATTTACCCCTATGAACCTAAAGCATACAAGTCTTTCTGTTTGTTGGATGGCTTATACATAATACATAAACAAAGGAATGCTTATAGTGTATCCATTACCTGATAACACAATCTTTTCCTATAAAAAATGATCTTTCCCTTGTGTTCGGCTATAGCGAAAACCCCCAAATCTAGAGCTTATGGTCTTAAGTTCCAACCTAGTTCCAACAATGCACTTCTCGGCACATCATCGGTGGGGGAAAGTGCAACTGTTTGGTGCTGTATACAAAATACAACAAGCCCGAGTCGCATCATTATGCTCAATAAAAGGAATGAGGGAAGCTAAAATAAAAAGTATTGGAAGGAATGGAAAATTGGAAGATGAATCTTTTCCCCGGAGATGGAACAACTTGATAAAGAATGGAAAATTGGAAGATGAATCTTTTCCCCGGAGATGGAACAACTTGTTCTTCCTGACCCGATTCAACGCCAAAAAATTTCTTGTCCCTACCATAAAGTATTCATATTTCCTGAAGAAATCATATGTTCCTTGATCTCTAAGATATTTCATAAAACTCTGTATGGATCCTCAATCACCAATCTTTGCATGAATATGGGTTGTGCTTGAGAGGCTATGCATCGATTGGACCTGCCAATCGAATGAATCGTAACACTTGTAATGATCGACTTTATGAAGATTCCATTTGATTTCGGAAGCTCGTAACATTGGTCCGGCACAATTCCCAAACTTATGAAGTTGGGGGCATGCCCGCCGGCCCCTCACCTTCCTCCGATTACTGAAAGTGAATTCTTTTTCAATTATCCTATGCCGGCCAATCATTCATATGTTAGGGTTACGGAAAAAAGCTAGCTGGAAGTAATCTCTCCTTCTCATTGAAAGCTAAAGGCCCTGGTATAGTAGGAGTGTGGTGCGTGCTCTCTTTATTCTATGGATGCACTCCTATGTAGGGAAGCCAATATTTTTGATGTAGATCGATCAATCCCGCCCTGATCAAGTGATCGCCCCGAGGCGAGCGAGATTGGAGACCGCCTTAATGATGATTCGTAATGGGCCTACAATTTATCGTACGTATGTCATGTAGTTTTTGTTTTTGTACCTTTGCCATCACTCAGTCCCTCTCCCACCTTTTCTATCTATCATTAGAAGTAGGGCGGGTGGCATACCTCACTGAGCTATCAATCGCGAAGCTATCACCTGGTTCAGCAAACCGTCCATCCTGGTGCCTTTGCTACTGATTTGACTGTTTCTCATCGTTAATCCGGGTTCGCCTTGGCCCTCACCCCAGAGTCCTTATGAAGACTCTAGTGGTGCATGTGTATGATAGGGGCCCCCATAAGCGCCAAAGATCGGTGTTGTTGTCATGATAAGTGTGGGAAGTCGATAGTGTACTCGATGATTGAAGGACCTATTGACTTGCATTAACTTCCCCAGGCTAGTAGGGGGAACTTTAATATAACTGCGGATCCATTAGAAAAATCTTGGGGGTCAGCCTCCTGACTTCAATGTATTTATTGAAGTGATGAGCTTTGAAGATATGATTTTCTTGTTAGGATTATTTGATTGGGCTTTCAATGATAGCATTGACTTGGAGCAATAATCAAATGGGTCAACATTGTATCTGGGCCATACTAGATAGAATCCTTTTGAATGGGGACTGCCCGCTTCTATATAAAAGTCATTTTGCTTCCACCAGAGTTGACCATTTGCCTAGAGTATCCTCTGATCACTCCCCTCTAGTAATCTTCTTTGAAGATTATAATACTCGCAGGCCTGGGGTCTTTCGTTTCCAAATAATGTGGATTCGGCATTCTGATTTTCACATTGATCTAAACCATGCTCTGGAAATCCTTATCAAGTGTTCTCTGGGAAGATTGACTCGACAAATAAAGCACTGAATTAGCGAACTATTTCAGTATATAGAAATCCCGAAAATGAAGAAGGCCAATTTGCTCTTGAATAGAGTTGGTCTGCTGATAAGAAAATTTCGTTAGATTCGGCCAAGAGTAACCTTGAAAAACTTCTGCTTTATGAAGAAAGATAGAGAATAAGTACCTTTAACCAAATTCAGAACTTGTCTCTGTATGGCAGGAAGCTCTCAATTTATTTCATACATTTCATTCTTCTCAAGGGTTGGTGCTTGAAGATGAAATCCTTGAGACCATCCCCTCTCTAGTCACAGAGGAAGATAATAAGATGCTTACGAGCCCTCCTAATATGGAAGAAGTTCAAAACGTAATTTTGAGCATGTCGGCGCGCACTAACCCATAAAAAGGTCTCCCCTATCATTTCAAACATGATGGCTTTCCGGATTCTTTTTATATAGAAATTCTTGTTGGGATTTCAAAAACTTCCAGCTGGTCACCTTATTTCTTCGTTGAAGGTGCGATCCCCCGTTCCATCAATGCTACTTTCCTTATTTTGATTCCTAATATTTTTATCTAGGACTAACTCTATTTAAATCTGAAAAAAAAATTTCTCATCATTTGGATAGAGTATAGAATAAAGTGGTAGGAGATGAAAGCATTGTTATCAAGTGGAGGGCGGCTTATTTTGCAAACATGTTCTTTTCTCGATGCCTATACACCATCTTGCAGGGATTCCAGTTTCAAAGGGAGTTCTTGACCAGTTGGAAAAATGTTAGCTAACTTTTGGTGAGGCGGTGATGAAGACAAAAGAAAGCTTCATTTTCGTACGAAGTTTACCTGGTCAATAAGAGGGGGTACTTTCAATGAGAAGAATATCAGAGAGCCAGGGGTGGAACTAGAAATCAGTGCTAGCTCCATTTCCAATCCACCATTTTGAGCCCTTAAGTATTGGTGGGGTTGCCTGAATATAGAACTGATTTCACTCTAAGTCCTGACAACCATATTTGGAAGCAGCAAACCATAAAGGCTTTCAGATAGTTTCTTTTGAAAAAAGCAGTCCAAAGTATGACTCCCTCTTATTGATCAAGCCAACTCCTTTACTAGTAATTTCTCCAAAATCATAGATGTGCTTGATGCACATGGAAACTGCTTTTTCAATGATATCGAAGCATTTTTGCCTCACATAGTGGTTTATGATATCAGGAATAGTGGTATATTCACATCTCATTAGGAGGACAGAGGAATATGGAAAAAGAATCGTGGTGAGTCATTTATTCTTTAAGCTGGTTGGCAATCGATAAGAAATCGAACGGGCATTCAACCTTGGACTCAATTTGTCAGTGATAAAGCCATTCCTACAATAATTAGCATTTTTGCGTGGAAGCTCTAATTTGACTTTGTATGTGGGGATTTAAGAATCAGTTTAGGGAATAAATTCAGACGAAAGGTATAAGATTAGCAAGCAAATGCTTGTGCTATTCGGAGCATGATAAATAAAGTATTGATCGCTTCTTCATCAAGAGTGAGCTTGCTATGGAGGTTTGGAACCATTTTGATCGTCTTTTTAATATAAGATCCTTCCAAACGAATTCCATTCAGTCCCGGTGGCTTAACAGATCTCGCAGGAAATCCCAAGTTGGCTATGTCGCGTCTTTGCTTACTATTTTTTCAGTTTGGGAACTCTGGAAGGAAGGCAATAGTACTAAATTATAAAACCCAATATCTCAATTGGCTGCTATTATTCAACAAATTACGGATTGGCTGAAAGACTGTTCTCAGCTTCTTGACATCAGATCATCTTGGACGTTTACTGATTCTATTCTTCTGGATGCGCTCTACATTATCAAGCTCGTAAACTCGCAGTTGACACCAAAGTCATTGTTGATTGCTTCAATGAATATAAAGAAGCCCCTAAAATTACCCATACCTAGACTCATGGTGGAGCTTCATTTCATCCAAATTCTCGACTAGCCATTTCAAAATCGTCGATACATTTAGAGAAAATAACAAAGTAGCAGATTCTTTAGCAAACTTCGATTGCGATTCTCAATTTGACTATAGGTTTTCCTCTACACCTGATCATCTTTAACAAATTCAGGTTTTTTCTCTCAAAAAAGTGGGCTTATTGAATATCATATTGGTTTGGCTTTGTTCACTTTCATTTTATTAGGACTAATGTTTTTGGCTGTCTTGTATCTCTTTGTGAGTAGGTCTATGTACTTTTTTTTATGGGTAAGGTTTTGACGTCTTCCCCCTTAACCCCCCGACGGGGGGCAGATGTAGTATTGACGAAGATGCTTGGGACTGAACACATCCCCCTTTACTTAGTAGGGCTTAAGAATGATGATGGCAAATGATTGTTGAATATAGTTACTCACCTCACAGCCCAATTTCCTATGTGGAGTGTATACCGGCCGAGTTGTTGCTCGGGGGACCAAACCTGACTGCTCGAACTATCTTGGTATACTGTCTTCCCTTTATCAGTAGGCGGTATAGTCGCATTGTAATTATTCCACCAGTACGGGTCACTTTATCCGGATGTTACAGTGTAGTAGAAACTGCAGACGGGGTCGGCATGAGACGTCCGTTCTTGATTAACATCCTTTTGGCACTATTTTTCTTTCCGAAAAATGCAGCCCCTATCATTAGTCGTCTATAGAGTTCTGGGATTCGATATTGAATCAATCCAACATTTCATTCGGTCACTTCAGAAGTCATAAAAAACCTAATTCTATTGAGTTGATTCCATCTCCTTGACTTTGTTCACATTCAGTAGCAGCTTGCTGGTGTCCTTTCAGGTGAGGAACTCTTGCAATAGGCAGCTAGCCTATTGGAAAAAGACTACTCTCATTCCTCTCCCGAGGTAGCTACTTTTTTTCGCGCTTCTTAAGTCGATGTTGACCTGTATATAAGTTAAATGATGGAAAGGGAAGCACCCATAATATAATCACTCTTTTAGTGAAGAATGCCTTTAGAGCCTATAGTATAGATAAGTAGCTAAGAGTTTCTTGTAATTTAAAAATGTAGGAATCGACTTGTTTTGCGTTAATGGGGCTTTGATTGACATCTTCTCTTTCCCTTATGAAGCAAGTCACACCTAATCGCCATTGATTACATCTTGATAACTGGACTGAATGTCTCATTATAGTTTATACTCTATTGCTGGTTGTAGCCTTTGGCTACCACGCGAGCCTTGTAGCGATGAATTGTCCCGTCAGACTTTAACTTTCTCTCGTATAATCACTTGCGAGCCGATAAAAAAATTTATAAATCAAAATTTAGCAGGAAAATGAGATGAAGCCCGCCAGAAAGTTTTTGACAAAATAAAGGACTCCATTCTAGTGCCTACAACGCCAGGAAGCATTTATTACTATATCTATCAGTCACTGAAACCACTATGGGGTGTATGTTGGCTTAATACGATGAAGATAGACGGAAGTAAAGGGCCATATACAGCCAATGTAAGAAAATGACTGACTACAAGACCATGTATACCAATTTGGAGAAAACCTACTTGGCTTTGGTTTGGGTAAGGCGGAAATTGAGGAATTACATGCTGTCTTACCCAGTACATTTAATAGCTTCCATGGACCTACAAAAAAAGTATTTGTTCGAGAAACCCACCTTAACGTAACGGGAAGGATCGCAAGATGGTTACTGCTTCTGTCTGAATTCGACATCACGTATGTAACCAAAAAGAAAGGGCGATAGCAGAACACCTTGCAACCTATCAAGGAGGAACATGAGTTTAAGGATTGTTTCCCAGATGAGGAAATAGCTGTCATAGAAGAGGAGGGAATGGAAATTTGACTTTGATGGCATGACTAATAAAGAGGTGTACGGAGTAGGGGCATTGCTGATTGCACCTGATGAATCGCACACCCCCATTGCCAATAAGCGGAACTTTTAAGGAACTAAGAATATCATAGAAGATGAAGCATGTATTTATGGATTAAAGACTGCCTTGACCCTGGAAATATAAGAAATCGAAGTATATAGGGATTCGACGCTTATCATCTGCCAAACTCAAAAGAAATTAAAAATAAAATATGAAAAACTTTTGACATACCATGCTTATCTTGAAAAGTTCATTGAGCAATTCAATAAAATTAGTTTCTTTCCACTACCCAGAGAAAAAATAAGTTCGCAGATGCATTGGCAGCACTGGCCTCGATGATAAACATTCCTGAGGGAAAGTCCACCCAATCATGATAGAACAAAGAAGCAGGCCGGTGTATTGCAACCTAATAGAAATTTTTGAGTTGACTCCCTGTTACACCCAGCATTATTACATTACGATGATATCACATTTCACATTATTAAGTTACGAAGATGTTGCACCCTGAAATATTGTACGTTGAATTTATCGTATGGTAATTGACATATGTCCACGTAAAAGATTATTTGGAGATTATAAGAATTGTGCTATTTTACAAGCGATGAATAAATTCGTGAATGTGAAAGGAGAAGCAAGTCAAAGAAAATGAATTTTTCATCCAAGTTTGCATATTGGGATAAAATATGGCTCGAGTTAAATACCGGATATTTATGGACTAGCGACATGCAAGGTACTACATGCCCATGCTAGTAAGGTGTATTAGTTATGTGAAAAGTGAGTAATATTTTATGTAAGTAGGAATAATTTTTATGTACACGGGTAATTGATTAATTACTGAATAATGGGATATTACCCAATTAACTAATAAGTGGATAAAAATTTATAAATTATCCCTAAACACGTGGAGAGAAGCCACCAAGTCAAGAAGTGACTAAGTAGTCACTTATGCCTAGGTGGCAACCTAGGCATAAAAGAGTATTGATGACTATCATTGTCTGGTGATAATCCAATATGAATCAAAGATTCTGAACCAAAAATGGACTCCTCTCAAAAATTATAAGAAACTAGGAAACCCATTCCTTTCAATCTCAAGGAACCAAAAACGTATTCCTTCCAAAGTATCACGTAACAAGTAACGTTACTCCTTCCAAAAGAGGGCAAGAAGGATTCCTTTCTTAAGGTTGGAATTCAGAAACAAAATTGCATAAAGGAAGCATATAAGACAGAAGCATTCTTTAGCAAGATTTCGTCAAAATTTCAAACAGATAAGAAACATACTCCACCATTCCGATTTAAATTCTTCAACTAGAGGAGACCTATTTCGTTCATTTGGTTCAAAAGAGCAGAAGCAGTGTCGTCCAAAATTTCAACGGAATTCAAAGCAACATTTAGTGTATAATTTCAAAGAAGCAAGAACAATTTCGTTCAAGGATACAGAAAGCAGGAATTCGATTTTCTTTAAGTTCAATCAATGAAGGTAAATGAAAGTTCTCCAACGGAATATTATACAGAGTTTCTCCAACTCCAGGTATGTTAAGGCATTTTCTTCTTGCTTTTGGCATGATCTAATATGAAATGAATATGCTACTTCATAATGTCTACACCAAGCAACTAAGGTTGTCCATGTTGTTCTTTCCATACAAAGTTATTCTAAGAAAGTATGTATGATCCATAAGTCCTAGTGAAGTTCATATTGTATGTCCATAATGTTCTTACGTCACTCAAAAAGGTTTAGAATGTGATTCCACGAGTCGAGCATACATTATATATATGTATCTATTTTACTCTACCGAGCCGCGCTATAGTCGGCCGGGTACGACACCTATTGTGCAACCACTGATCAGTTGGGTTTACCAAGCTCCACGTGGCCGGGTACGTTTTTACCGAGTCCTCTTTGAGGCCGGGTACGATATGATGATGATGATGCCCCCAGAGGCAAATATTTTTAAAGGTATATGTATATATATATATATATGTATTATGCATTTCATGTCAGTAGCCCCCAGAGGCACTCAGATGTTCCAGGTTGTATCTCATCTATCTCTCTTTACATTACTGTTCTTATTTATGCTTTCTTGCCTTACATACTCGGTACATTATTCGTACTGACGTCCTTTTTGCCTGGGGACGCTGCGTTTCATGCCCGCAGGTCCTGATAGACAGGTCGAGAGCCCTCCAAGTAGGCTATCAACTCAGCGGAAGATGTTGGTGCGCTCCATTTGCTTTGGAGTTGCTCATCTGGTTAGTATTATTTAGATGTGTATTGTATGGTATGGCGGGACTCTGTCCCGACTTTTATGGCATTTATGTACTCTTAGAGGCTTGTAGACAGATGACGGGTGTATGGATACTTGTATGGCCTTGTCGGCCTATGTTTTGAGTTTACAAAGGGTCATGTTGGCCTTACAGGCCCGTATGTCATATATATAAGTTTGCATATCATGTTGGGTCCTTATATATTGAGTATCCCCTTATGTTTTATTTATGTTATTTCATGAAGAGTAGAAAGATATGTTATGTTGGTATTCAGTTGAGTAAGGCACCGGGTGCCCGTCGCGGTCCTTCGGTTTGGGTCGTGACCAAAGTGGTATCAAAGTTGTTCTTTCCTAGGGATGTCTACAAGCCGTGTCTAGTAGAGTCTTGTTTATGGGAGTGTCGTGCATCACTCTTATAAGAAGGAGGCTACAGAGCATTTAGGATTGTCAGTATTTATTCCTACTCTAGATCGTGTTGTAGAGTTCAGTCATAGGAATTCAAATTCTTAAAGTCCATTCGTAATAAAACAGTGCCCATATCCAGAAAGAAAGTTTGAAAGAGAGATTGTTGTGGAAAATCGGTATTATTGTATGATGCCTACGACATGTAAATATAAGGTCTTTAGCAGGTCATGAGTATATTGAAAGGTGTAAGCTTCCTGATAAGAAGCCTTAAGACAAGAATGACTATCCATCTTGATGGTGAAGGACAATGAGATATTAAGAATATAAATACAAGTTTCAACAAGCAAAAGAAGTAAGATGAAAAAGAGTACGAGGGGCCCAATTAATGAAGGTTAACAGTTTTTATAATTCGAACAGAGAAAATATAAGCTTTTTGAGTTATATTCAATAGTAATAGAGGTATATACAATTGGTCGTACCCATTTCAGATATGCCTTATGGGGGTTAATAGAAGAAGATATGATGGATGAATTATTTGTGACAACTAACATTTGTGAAGGACATTTTAAATGTGCTAATAGATCTCATTGTAAGACACCGAGATGTTACACTTTAAAATAGTGCAGCCATATATGCGCACCACAAAGATATACACTATAATCCTTGAAGGGATAAATATTACCTTAGTGTTGCTCGTGTCCCTAGTAAAGCGAGAACATTAAGCAACTTGAAGAGCCACTGGATGGAGCAAAGGAAATCTAAAAACGAAATAATTTTGTGTTGAAGTTTTCAAAAGAAAGTGATAGGCAGAAATATTAGCAGAGTAATGAGAGGAGAGATATGGAAGAATGTGATGTATGGATGATAATAGTAGAGTGTTACAAAAGCTATAGTCAAATTAAGAAAAAGACGAAAGATGACAGGCCTTGGATTAAAAAAAGGGCCATACTATCATGTCCTCATTTTGAGATAAGTCCGCAACTCTAGCGCGATTACCAAGAGGAAAAGTTAGACCCAAGAGGAATAGAAATTAAATGGACTGGTGAATCAGATAAACTAAATATGAACTAGGGGCTGAGTGATTTGATAATAGTCTGCATCATGAGAATTTTATATCACGTTCAGGCGATAATAGGACGAACAACAGAAGATGATTCATGAGAAATTCAGAGAATGGTTATTAAGGAAGACGCTTCCCTAAACCAAGCAATGTGAACAAAGGTAAGCTTAAGGGATTGTATGTGCCAGTTACACTAAATGTCATTATCGTGAGTGAGGAAATTTTGTTATCCTTGGTATAGAAGGATTTCTTCAAGGAGAATAAAGGTCATTAACGATGTGAAAGGACACCAAAGATGAAGATGGAAACATATATATGTAGGTCATCATAGTTCCAAGTCTTAGCACTACCCAAAAGGGGGGAATATGGAGTAATAAATGAAGAATGTGGTAATCACAAAAAAAAATGCATGAGATAACACTTATTCAGCTCCTACGTATATGCTACAATTCTAGAACATTATGCAAATACGACATTGATTAAAGAAAGTAAGGGTCCCTGCCCGAGATGTTATTGATAGAAAAGGAGTCATTGCAAGATATAAGTTAAGACAAAAGAAATGACTTAAGAAAGATTTTGCAAAATATTGATATGAGAATCGGCCAAGTAGTTAGTAGTCGAGTCCGAAAGAGCCTAGTCACGACTAGATAAGAAGTTACAGACAAATCAGCGGATCATGCAAGATAAATGTAGTAAACCCCAATATGGAGAATTCAGCCCCGTACTTATGTCATTATAATACTTGAGATGTGTTTAAATAGGATTCGGGGTAGTTAAAGGTACCGTACGAGTGTTACGGGAATAAAAGAAAGTGACACTTGGAAGGCAGTCAAAATATCAGTTCAGAAGCAATCATACAAGCACAAGGGCATGGAAGTAAGCAACTACGGATGATTATAGGCAAGTAAGGACATCAAAAAGGTCCATAATACGCTCATAGCTTTACAAGACTCAAGGGTTCTCCCTAAGTACTACAACGAAAGACTAACTAAGGAGATAAGAATGAAGGCTTCAACCTAAGCACAACGACCTAAAGAGGAAATGGTCGTGTAACAACAATCTCGCAACAACATTGTAAGCCTTCCAAGGAAAGTGGCACCTAATGTAGTTAATGAATGGGAATTAAGAGGAACATGACCGGCGCCTGACCGGGTTGCCCCAGTCAAGCGGACCTGGGTGCCTTTCATTCCCACGCGTTACCCCTGTGATGACCGTTTCTCATTAACCAAATATATTACTAATCATAATTGATTTCACATTAAACAAATAAAACGATACGAGTGATTCATTAACAAGATTTCAATTTTTACAACGCCCGACATAACACAATATATATACATAAGACCGGAGTCCCACAGTTTACATGTCTACAGAGCCTCTAGGATACAAAAGGGAAATACAATACTTGCCGGTAACAAGGCTCCGGCTATACCTTACAAAACCAATATGAAATCTAAACAGAAGTGGCATGAACCACACAAGGCCCCGAGAAGAAAGGGCTCACCAAAACGGGCAGTGGAAGGAGAAGGATACTACTGCCGATGAGCTGAAGTGCCTGCTACTGATCCACCTACAATCATGACACGAATGTAGCGCCCCCGGCAAAAGGGACGTCAGCACACTTGAATTGTACTGGTATGTATGGACAAACTTTGTCCCAAGTAAACTCAAGCCATTAAATTACATCAACAATTAATTAAGCCACCCAACCATGTTTCCACATTTTCCTCATTTCAAATAATTCTCACACAAAGCACTTTCTACGATCAACCAATTTAACAATAACCAATCAATCACGTAAAGCACAAGTAGTCAAACAAAGGGCAATCAGTGCCCCACAGGTTGCAAACTCTCCTGCTGTGTCTCCTTTCACAATTTCACATTATTGATTTTTGTATCAATTTTCAATAGCGATTTCGATCGCTTTCCATCCTTATTGCCCCCGACCACCCTTATTACCTCGGCCACCCTTATCACCCCAACCCACACCTTATTTCACCACGTTGCGGCGCGCAACACGACCCCGCCTTACAGTTGAAAACACAACAATTTCAAACAGCAGATAAGGTACTACACACAATTTCAACAAGTTCAAATAAGCAACTTACACATTGGTTCATGTTCTCAATTTCTTCTCAATTCAATATCACAACCATGTTACAATATTTCCACAATTCAAGTGTTTCATCTCTTTCCACAATAAACCAATTCTCAAGTTGTTTCGTTTGTTTTCCACAAGGTGCCATATAGGCCATCATAGTCATTATTCACAATTCTTTTGCCAAATTAAACTCTCATTTTACATCACTCATAACTCAACAACAAACTTTGAATATCCAACAACAACATCAAGAATTTCACACAATTTGTCAATTTAACACGAAACAAACAAACTTCACACATATAGGCGATTTCACAAGAATCAAAATTAGCCATACATACCTGGTGATGATTTTTCCTCCTACTTTATGCTTACCCAAGATATCCTACTCTTGCCAACCTTGTTCTTGAAGACTCTTACTTCTACTCACTTCTTTTTACTAGAAATCAAGTTAAATAATCATGCATGAGTGTAAAAATTCTATTTTTAAAAGCTATTATATGCAAACCTCTCTTTACCCAATTAAAACTGAAAATCAAAGAAAATAGTTAGGGTTTTTACCTTGAAAAGATTGGGGAAGTTGAATCCTTGCCCTAGAATCCCTTGGAATTAAGTAGTTGGAACAATCTTTGAAGATGAAGAACTTCTCTCTCTAAAAACCCTCTCTCTCTCTCTAATTTTGGTGAGATGATATGATAAAATGAAGAAGAAAGGTGTTATATTAAAGAAGAGATCGGGTCAAAATGTTACAAAAATCTGGGTCGGGGTCAAATATGCGGTCACTATGCGACCGCAGAATCAACATGCGGTCCGCATAGTGACCGCAGAATTGCCCCAAATTTTATACAGGTTCTGTTAAGGAATGCGGTCACTATGCGGACCGCATGTTGATTCCGCGGTCGCAAAAGTGCACCGCAGATTTGACATGCGATCGCATATCGACCGCACTTTTGACACGATTTTTGGGCAACTCTCTGGAACGATTTGCGGTCAGAACGCGGTCCGCATGTCAGGTTTGCGGTCGCATTCTTGACCGCATATTTGACATTTTTCTGGAAAATTATATTCTCTACATTTTTGAAACTTAAATCACTACCAAGGGTCCGAACCGCGGCGAGCTTGCTCGCCGCGAAGAATTCTACGCATTCCTAACACATTATTCGAACCATGACACTATAGCTACTAGGTTTTATGCACAAAAATTTTACTGGGCCTTACATCCTCCCCCCTTAAGATCATTCGTCCTCGAATGAGGATTTTGAAATAAATGAGTTGGTTTTGAAAGACATGATATGCAACCATCAAAATTTTGACTAACTCTTATATTTTAGAAAAATTTCGCCGGAGTTTCCTTTGTATTATGGACATATCCACCTGTCAGAGGGCCCCCGAAACACATTACCAAACAACAATATACAACTACAACACTTTTCACAACTGGTATACACTTTCTTACCTCAACGAATGCACATATTCTATCACATTGTTACAATTGCACATAAACTAGTCACTTCAATGAATTTTCACCTTATTTAACCATTTTAACACACCATGTACACTTAACAAACCATTACCAATCTAAACTTACTATTAGTTGTTTATTAAACACGTAAATCTTTATAAGGCTCTCATTTATCAAGAAAGGCTCAAATGACCCAAACGTGACAACACATTAAATTCATTACAAAATGAAGGAGACTTTACTAACACTAAGAGGGAAACAACTTAGGCAAGATGACAGTTACTAGGAGTAGGAGGGTCACCTAATTTCTTCTAGGCTTGATCGAACAAATGGGGGTACTTTTCTTTCATCTCTTTTTTCTGCTTCCCATGTGGCCTCCTCAACTTGTTGACTTCGCCACAATACTTTAACAGAGGCAACTTCCTTATTTCTCAACTTACTGACTTGCCTATCAAGAATGGCAACTGGAACTTCTTCATATGACAAATCTTCATTAACCTCTATAGCTTCGACCGGCATGATGGTGGATGGATCTCCAATCACTTTCTTCAACATGGACACATGGAATACCGGATGCACTGATGACATCTCCGGAGGCAACTCTAGCCTATAAGCAACTTGACCAATCCTTTGAACGATCCGATATGGCCCGACATACCTAGGACTCAATTTCCCTTTCTTTCCGAATCGCATGACTCCCTTCATAGGAGATACCCTCAAGAACACCCAATCATCGACTTGAAACTCCAAATCCCTTCGACGAACGTCCGCATAGGACTTTTGACGACTCTGTGCTGTTTTCATTCTCTCCTGAATAACCTTGACCTTTTCCATAGCTTCGTACACCATATCCGGCCCTAGCAATTCCGCTTCACCTACCTCAAACCACCCGATTGGCGATCTACATCTTCTCCCGTACAATGCCTCAAACGGGGCCATTTGAATGCTAGCATGATAGCTGTTATTGTAAGCAAATTCTATCAGTGGCAATTGTTCATCCCAATTACCTTTAAAATCTAAGACACAAGCCCGCAACATATCTTCAAGCGTCTGAATGGTCCGCTCGGCCTGTCCATCGGTCTGTGGATGGAAAGTTGTGCTGAGATTCACCTGAGTTCCCAAACCTTGCTGAAACTTCTTCCAAAAGTTAGCGGTGAACTGAGCCCCGCGATCTGAGATGATAGAAAGTGGAGTGCCATGAAGCCTTACTATCTCTTTGATGTACAATTTTGCATATTGCTCCGCAGTATCAGTGGACTTGACAGGCAGGAAGTGAGCTGATTTGGTGAGTCGATCTACTATCACCCATACCGAATCGAACTTACGCTGAGTGCGAGGTAACCCCACCACGAAATCCATATTGATCATCTCCCATTTCCACCTTGGTATTTCTATAGGCTGAGTTAATCCACCGGGCCGTTGATGCTCGGCCTTCACTTGTTGATAGTTCGGACATTTAGCTACAAAGCTTGCTACATCCCTTTTCATACCATTCCACCAATAAATCTCCTTGAGATCGTGATACATTTTCGTTGAACCAGGGTGCACAGAATACCTGGAAGTATGAGCCTCTGCCATCACTCTTTCCCGAAGCTCGTCCACATCCGGAACACATAGCCTATCTTGACACCGCAATACACCATCTTCGCTGCTGAGTACAAATGCTGAGGTCTTGTCATTCATGACCGCTTCCTTCACCCGAACCAGTGCTGGATCCATGAACTGTTTTTCCTTGATTTCCGCGACCAATGATGATTCTGCTCCATTATGCACCAAGATATCCCCCTCGTCCGACGCCGAAATACGAACCCCCAAGCTGGCTAATTGGTAGACCTCTCGAGCCAGGGGTCTCTGATCCACACCCAAATGAGCCAAACTACCCATGGATTTCCGACTAAGAGCGTCAGCCACCACATTTGCCTTCCCTGGATGGTACAATATGTCCATATCATAGTCCTTGAGTAGTTCTAACCACCGCCGCTGTCTCAGATTCAGCTCTTTCTGCTTGAACAAATATTGGAGGCTCTTGTGGTCCGAAAACACATCTACATGAACCCCATAAAGATAGTGTCGCCATATTTTCAAGGCAAACACAACAGCTGCAAGTTCCAAATCATGCGTCGGATAATTCTTCTCATGGTTCTTGAGTTGTCTGGAAGCATAAGCTATAACCTTTCCGTGCTGCATCAATACACATCCCAAACCGACTCCGGAGGCATCACAATAGACTACAAATCCCTCTGTGCCTTCTGGCAAGGCCAATACTGGTGCCGAGGTCAATCTTGACTTCAGTTCTTGGAAACTTTTCTCACATGCTTCGGACCACTGGAACTTAACTGCTTTCTGCGTCAATTTAGTCAATTGGGAGGCGAGGGTTGAGAATCCCTCTACAAACCTCCGATAGTACCCTGCCAAACCCAAAAAGCTGCGAATCTCCGTCGGGGTCGTGGGTCTAGGCCAATCTTTCACTGCCGCAATCTTCTGAGGATCCACCATAATTCCCTCACCGGAAATAACATGCCCTAGAAAAGCTACGGACTCCAACCAAAACTCACATTTTGAGAACTTGGCATACAATTGATGCCGAAGAAGGGTCTGCAATGCTGCTCTGAGGTGAACGGCATGATCTTCCCCGCTCCGAGAGTAGATGAGAATATCGTCAATGAATACAATCACAAAGGAATCTAGGAATGGCTTGAAAACCCGATTCATAAGGTCCATGAAAGCTGCTGCTGGGGCATTGGTTAGCCCAAAAGACATGACCAAAAACTCGAAGTGACCATAACGAGTTCTCAAGGCGGTCTTAGGAATATCCTGCTCCCTGATTTTTAACTGGTGGTACCCAGACCGTAAATCAATCTTTGAGAAGAACTTCGCTCCCCGCAATTGGTCAAACAGATCATCCACTCGAGGCAAAGGATATTTATTCTTGATGGTGACTTTGTTGAGCTGCCGATAATCAATACACATTCGAAGTGACCCATCCTTCTTTCTCACAAAGAGAACCGGAGCACCCCACGGCGACACACTCGGTCGTATGAACCCTTTCTCTAATAAATCCCTCACCTGCTCCTTTAACTCCCTTAACTCTGCTGGCGCCATTCTGTATGGTGGAATGGATATTGGCTGAGTATCTGGCATTACATCGATCCCGAAATCAATCTCCCTATCCGGCGGGATGCCCGGAAGCTCATCTGGAAACACTTCAGGAAATTCATTCACAATTGGCACGGACTCGAGGGATAGGCACCTCTGAGGTGGTGTCCGTTACCCGAACCAGGTGATAGATACACCCCTTCTTAATCATCTTCGAAGCCTTAAGGTAGGAAATAAACCTACCCCTTGGCACCACACCATTTCCTCTCCATTCAATGATTGGCTCGTTAGGGAACTCGAGCCTCATAACTCTCGTTCGACAGTCCAAGTTTGGCAAAGCACGAATAGAGCCAATCCATCCCCATAATTACATCAAAATCTACCATCCCAAGCTCAATAAGATCGGCCGTGGTATCACGACCACCCACCGTAACAACACAATTCCTATAGACTCGTGAGGCTGTAATAGAATCACCGATTGGAGTCGACACAGAGAACGGCTCATGAAGCTGTTCGGGTACTATCCCAAAACTTGAAGCAATGAATGGAGTAACATAAGACAAGGAGGACCCCGGATCAATAAGGGCATAGCAATCAATAGTCTGAACAGACATGATACCTGTAACAACATCTGGAGAAGCCTCGGCATTTTGGCGGCCACTCAATGCATAGAATCGGCTAGGTCCACCCCTACCCTGAGCTCCACCCCTAGCTGCACCACGCCCTGCTGCTGCTGGAGTACGCGCTGATGATGTAGCAGCTGAAGAACCGGATGACTGAGCAGATCCCCTACCTATACCCTGACGGGGTGCACGGCAGTCCCGCCGAACGTGACCTCTCACCCCGCACCCTAAGCACACTGGAAGGTCAAGGTAGCAAGTTTCTGTATGAAATCTCCCACACTTGGGGCATGTAGGTCTCCCCTGCTGCTGGGATCTCACCCCAGGACGACCAGACTGACGAGACCTCCTGCTGTCTGAACCAGGTCTCGAGTAACTGCCCTGCTGATGACTGTGCACGGACGGCGGTGCACTCGCGGATGACTGAGCATATGACTGGGATGGCCCTGATGACCCCCTCCCTGGAAGTGATTTCCCTGAATGACCCATTGACCGGGCCCTGTTGCTACTTTCTCTTTCTGCACGAATCTTCAATTTCCTAGCCTCTGTGGCCTGAGCAAACCCCACAATCCTCCCATAGTTCATGTCTGAGTGCAAAGCTGCTGTGGCGGCCTCATTCACTACCGAAGGGCTAAGGCCCTGAACAAACCGTCGAACCCGGGCATCCATGGTCGACACTAAATGAGGAGCGTACTTGGACAACCTTACGAACTCCATGTGATACTCCCAAACACTCATACCGCCCTGTTTGAGAACCTCGAACTCAGTGGCACGGGCTGCCATTGCCTCAGCAGGTAAGAAGTGGTCCATAAATGCATCCACGAACTCATCCCATCTGGCCGGAGGGCTTCCTTCCTCACGGGAATCCTCCCACATTTCGAACCACGAACGTGCCGCTCCCTTCAGCCTGTAAGAGGCCAACTCTACCCCCTCTATATCTGTAGCCTTCATCACTCGAGGGTCTTGTATATCTCATCAAGGAATTCCTGTGGGTCAGCCTCTGGATCGGTACCTGAAAATTCTGGAGGGGCCAATCACAAGAACTGGTGGACTCTGGAGCCAAAGGAATCTCCCTGTCCGCTGGAGGAT